>JAKSZP010003021.1:0-87275 GCA_022478985.1 Massospora cicadina
AATTACCACCCTTTGCATTGTTCACCCAGGACTTCTGATTGGAGTTATGCATCTTTTCCTTCTGTACCAATTATTAAATGTTTGAGTTCAACTTGAATCTTCCTTTGCTTTATAAAAGTGACGCTTAGGAGAAAATAATAATATTAAAATATTATACTAAAAAAAAAGGAAGAAAATAATACTAAGCTAAAAAAATAATAAAAAATAAGGTTATTAAACATATATAGAAAAGAAAAAAAAAAAATTTAATAAATCTATATGTTAAAGATAGTTTTATTATATTTTATATAAAAAGAGAAAAAATAGAAATCTAATTATATATTTTTTATTTTTTTTATTTTTTAAGCCTTATGTTGCAAATTGCGAGCTCTTCTTTGATGCCTCATGGGGGAGGATGAACAACAATATTATGAAAGAGGCTGTCAAAGTCAATCTGTGACTGGATGCTAGCAAGGGTTAGAGCAATGCAAAACCAAGTTTTTTGGACCTTAAGGGGAATTTTGAGAATATGCAACAATTGGAAGAGTAAATAGAATGTCTAAATTAGCATGGCAAGAAACACTAGATCATGGGGGGAAACAGCAATGCAAGAAAATTCAATCTTTAAATAATTCCATATAATCTCTATATGGCATGGAACTGGAAGCTGTGTGCAAAGTGCTTGATGATGAGCTTTGTCAAGAACACTTGCCATATGAGAGAATAACAGACAGGGAAGATGTGCTGAGGGCTGTCAAACCATGCCCCTGATTATTGCCATTAATTGGAGGTATTGCTGGATAGTCCCCACCACAAAATAATTGTGCAGGCAACAAACAGCATCTTGGAGGTGGCGGCTGCAGGCCTCCTGGAAGCAAAAAGGAAAGGAACTGTGGAAATTTGGAAAATCTGGGAGTGAGGTGGTCCATATGTGAAGTACTTGACCTGCAAACCAAAGTGCATAAGTTGCAGTATTTTGGTCGAGCAAATTATCAAGGTCATGAGAAGCAAAAAAATGCTAAGGGCTTCAGTCAATTTCCCCCTAAGTTCCTGATACAGAAGCTCAACATGCTCGTTGTTACTGATTTCCAATTTTGTTTGACAAGATTGTTGGTTGATAAAATTTGGCTGATCCAGAAAAGGAACTTAAGGAGATTATCTGACTTGATTAGAAATTATTGATCTAAGTTAAGAGAAATTGCTTCATTGGGCTCAAGAGCAATCCCTGAATTTAGAACTGGTGGAACCAAGTCATATAATGATTCAAAATTGAGCTTGATAGAAGGGGAAATTGAAATTAAAGTCCGAGAATTTATTGAGGAATCAGCCAACCCTGTTTCTTCTTCAAAAGTAGGTACCATTGTGGGGAGAGCAGATGAAGAGATAACCAAATCAAGTTGACTCAGGGCATTAGACCTGGCAGGAAAGGAAAGGATACCTCTTTGGGAAGTTCATGACATTGCTCAAAAAAGGGAGGCGTCCATTTCAAATAGATTGGACAGGATTTGTTTGTAGTGTGAAGTATTGGAAGAGGACATTTTTAGCTGATAATCTGGTCAAGTGAGGGGATGTGTGGGAATTTTATATGATCACATTACCCCACTTGGGTTTAATTAAAATTCAACTTTATTTATTATATGGTTCACATATTTTAATTTAGCTTATTGATTAAGCTTTAGATGACAATTTGATTATGTTATCTAGTTGGCAATAATAAATGTGTAAAAATTTACTCTAGGTTGATTATTGGCCATCAACCCAGTAACCTTTTTACTGCACAGGTTCAATTTCCTTATGCACTTTGTCGCGTTGTATAGAATGTATTGATCAATAATAGTATGGAGACTATTATCCATAGTTGAGATTGAACTATTATTCTGCCCAATGCTCAGCCAGTATTTCTAATTGAATACTCTTGAAGTTGTACTCATAGGGATTCATTCCCTATACTCTTGTCCACCTGATGTTTGTTAAGATACCCTGGCGACAGTCTCTCTCAGACCAACACACAGTTGGCAGCTATCCCTGATGGTGGTTCCTTCATCTCTAGATCCCCACTTGGATCTTTACTCTTCTCTCTGAGAGTCTTCCAATCATTGCCTTCTGCAATAATATCCTTGAGATAGAATGACACAATAGAAGCTGATAGTCTAACTATACACTGAATTGATAATATTACTATAGATTATAATGCTTATGTAGATAATGTTTTTTATTATAGTAAATCCTAGGGAGTTATATAGTAGGGGATTTGGCTGTCTAACCCACAGTTGACACCTCCTCAACGAAATGGCAGCTGTTGCCATTGAATCACCCTTCCTCATCTCAGCAGCAATGGTCCTCCCCATCCTGGCTAAGATTCCGTTGTTGGACATCCTCAAGACCTCAAATGGAAAGAGTCAGAAATGTGTCCCTAATGTTTTCTATTCAATCCAAGAGAACCAACCATAATTGGCTAGCGACCTGCTTAGGTAATGGGACTTATTACCCATTATGGCAGGTCACTCACTAACAAATCAATTCATTAGTTGCAGGTGGCATCACTCACCTCACAACTTGCTATTCATTCCCAATCAGTCAGTGATGAAATCCAACCAATCCCAATTGGTACACCTAATAGTTAATCACTATCAGATGCCCCTATTTTGTTAGCAACTCTGCCTAATGAGATCTTAGGTATTCATCTGGATTGATCCCCGATGGATACAACCAGGCGAATTTCCAAAATCCCCCAAACATAGTTCCTCTGAAACTCAGGCTAACCAATTTTCAATTCACTTCGCCTTAAAGAATTTTCCCCTAGCAATACCAGGTAATCTAGCATGCTGGGAATATGACAAAAATCCCAACACATCCCCCCTCTTGCCTAGATTTCCAGAGAGAAAAGGACCAGGGCATGAGAACACCGCTTTGTACACTTGGTCAAATACTTTATTGGTTCAAGCGGAGTACACTTGTCAATACTCAATGCTGTTCAGGATGACCTTTGGCATATGGCGTTCTTTCTCTTCCTCCTCACTATTGCCTTCTCAGAGTGTGGTCCCCCACGACCTTCTGTCATGCCAGGCTGATTGATTTACTCATGACAATATTAGTCCTGGGATCCAGTTTTCCCCTGTCAGGGTATATGACCCGCTGTCATGTACAGGATTCTTGGTCCAACATCTTTGAATTTCTGATTTCTCCTCATCCTAGACAGGAGACTCTTGCCATCGATGTTCATTTTGCAGCTTGATTAAGAATACTTATTTCTTATTCACCCTTATTAATTTCACTCATAAACTCTTGGCATAAGTCATTCTTAATTCTTCCCTTGGAGAGCTTATCTCATTAATTTTGAGATTAATTTCCCCAAAATTGAAGTCTAATGGATTATAGAGTGCATAATGTCAACTTATATATAAGTCTGACATCCCCCCTCTCATCCAGCTCATATGTCAAAAACCAAATCTCGCGTACCAGCAGCTCCTCAATAGTCTGTCTGATCCAGACCTCCATCTCTTCCAGCAGATGAGTTGGGATGATCGATGGAACCTCTTTTATGGTCCTTCCAGGACTCATACGCCTAGTCTGGTGCAAGTGGCTAGTCCTTCCATCAAATTACCAGAAATGGTAACTAATCCCTCCAAAACCAGGCTGGCCATTGTTTCGAACAACTCTCAGCTGACTCTTCCTCTGCAGTCAATTCCAGAGTTGGACTTTGAAACCCTCCTGGATTCAGCTCCTTTTGCTGATGCTCTGAACATCATCATAGATGCTCTGGAGATTATGACAGTTGCTCTGGATCATTCATTTCTGGCTAGGCCAGACTTGCTCCCTGAGTTCCTCTTCTAACTCAGTCAATTTTATGAACCCGCTGTTCTGGTTTCTGAGCTCTCAATCAGTAACAGCATACACTTCAAGCTCCCCTACGCTGAGCTCTGGGCCAAGTCACCAAGGCTTTGACATTAGCACTGAATCCCTCTGATCTTTACAACCTTCTGGATCAGGATACTACCGCTTATACTCTTCACTTTGCTGGCCAAGTTCTTTGAAGTTGGTTATGAAGCTTCCAGCCTCGCCTGGTTTCCACCAATCATTCAGCTTTAGCTTCCACAAAGCCTGTAGTCACCGCTTGCAGGATGCAATCCACTCTCTGCACAACTATCTCTTCTCCACTGCTTCCCATCAGTATCTTCCGCTGATGGCGTTGATAGGGGGCATGATTCAGCAACCCCCGTTGAGTATCCCTTCTTAATTGCCAGTCCACCTGTCCAGTGTCCTTAATGAAGCCTGTCAGCAGGCGCTCAGGAAAAATCTTCCAGCTCCGGTGCCATATTGGGATTACTCAGGGTTATTCGCCAATTGCCTCTTTTTATACTGCTGATTTCCTCCCCACTCTGGGGTTTTTCAATTGGCATCTTCCAACATCTCAATTTCCCTTCCCCTAGTCACTTTTTCGCAGGGCTCAGCATCCGCCCAACAAATTTGGTTTCATTTAGGTCTCGCCCTCACTATCATCCAATCGCATATCAATTTTGATGGTCTGTTTATTCCTACTGCAATCCATTCTCCCTCCCCCAAGAGGCGACATAGGCAGAATCATCCCTGTACCAAGGATGATCAATTAGAATAAAATTATAAAAATATATCAGCTTTTATATCTATGCATTTTATAATTTTTTTGAATATCTTTTATCAATTTTTTATCTTTATTCTTCTTTTTTATTATGGGACTTGACTTTGTTTCAGTTCAGAGGTCCATCTTTTCCTCCAAACTGGGTCCTGGGTACTTAAACCTACCAGTTTTCCATGGTTCATAGGTCCTTTATTTGGACTTGACCATCTATATTAGTTCAGAGGTCCTTTTTTTGGACTTGACCTAATCATCAGGACATGACCAATTTAATGGTTCATCAGTCCTTTGGGAACTCTTTTATTTTTGTCCTTGATCCAACGCTTTAGATACTTAGCGTGGACTCAATTTACAACTCTTTCATCCAAGATATTCTTGATGGAGTAAGCATCAGTCGCCGTCTTGGCAATTACTTCAAACCTGACCTGACCACAATGCATCTAATTTGTTTCTTCATCTAAAACAATTCATATCGCAATAAGTGACTCTTGTCCTATTTGATATTCTTCTAAGGCTGGTCAGTTTTTTTCATCCATCAATTTTGCTCATATCCTCTTCTTCAAGGTTGTATCAAATGCTTGTGATTGCATATTAACAGGATACTTGTCATTCAGTTAAGGTATTGCTTGGTACTCATCCCCAATGTAGGTTCCATTACCAAATATAAAATCAGCGGCAACGCGGCCTTTCTTCCATATAATAATTCAAACAGCGTCTTTCCTGTCACTGTATGATGACTAATGTTGTAGGCGAACGTCACCAAACTCAGGTATGTTCCCCATGCGGAAGTTCTCCCTGCGACTAGCTTCCTCAGCATTGCGGCCAGCGTCCCATTGACCCATTCTACCAGTCCGTTTGTCTCTGGCTGTTATGGTACTGACACGACTCCTCAGATCCCCAAAATTTCATTTAACCTCAGAATCACATGAGACGTGAAGTTGGCCCCATTGTTATTCACAGGACTTGCGGACATCCATGCCAGTATACTACTTGATCCAGGATGAATCTTGCAGTACTGATAGCATCTACTCTGGTTAGAACCTTCATCCCAACCCATCTCATCAGATGGTCAATGGCAACTATGATGTACTTGACTCCCCCTGTGCTCATTGTCAGAAGTCCCATCATGTCAATGGACACTGTGTGTCAGGCAAATCCAGGGCGGACCAGTTGTATCCAGTTGTATTCTTGTGTGATTTGTGCAGCTGGCACTCCACACAACAAGCCAGATAGTCCGCGACATTGTAGTTGATCAATTCCAAGTAATAATACTGGTGAATATGGTCAGTTGTTTTACTCAGTCCTCTGTGCCTGGCAACCTTATGAGCTGCTTGTACTATTGCTGCTCTTTCCGAAAGTTTTGGGAATACTAGCCAATTCCCATTGATCATCTTGAATACTTGTCCATCCATAGTCTTGGTGTTTTCCATCGCTTTTGAAGCGCACCCTAGATTTCTTGGGGCTCATCCCCAATTCTTCCTTCGACCATTCTCTGGAATAGCTCATCCACCTGCAGGTTTACCAACTAAACCATTGGCAACCATGATAAGCCATCCACGTTCTGATGAGAAGCCATCGCTCAGTGGACTATCTCATAATTGTAAGACCGAAGCTTAAGTGCCCATTGGCCAGTTGTCCTTCCAGTTCCCTTAAATTGTACAGCCAATGCAGCAAAGAGTGGTCCATCACCACTTTAAAGTGCATTCCGTGAACATACACCTAAACTGCTTACATGCGTAAATGACTGCAAGGCATTCATGCTCAGTCATGGCGTAGTTCCTCTCAGCGGCTGAGAGCGTCTGGCTCACATATGCCACTGGATGTTTGTCCCCAAGTTCGTCTACTTGGCTCAGAATGGCGCTGATCACCATCAACAAAGCATTGGTTTGAATGATAAACTCCCGATTAAAATTTGTATATCAGAATTGAAAATTCTATCAAATACTGGCGTAACTCATCAAAGATTTCCTGGGCCTCTTCATTCCACATGAATCTTTTTTTGGATCCTTTAATAAATGGAATAATGGCTCAGCTATTTGGGAGAAGTCCCAAATAAATGCTCTATAGTATATGACCATCCCAAGGAATACTTGGATGTCTTGGACACTCTCTGGTACAGCCATATGCTCTATAGCTGCTATCTTCTTGGTTTGCGGCTGCAATCCACTTGAGTTGATTACAAATCCCAGGTATTTTAACTCTTTCTTGAAGTGGCACTTCCTTGGCTTGATCTTCATGTTATCTATGGATAGTCACTTAAAAACTCCTTCCAAGTGGTGCAAGTGATCAGTAAACGTTCTAATAAACACATTGATATCATCCAGATATACCAGGACGCACAACAACTTCAGGTCGCTTAATATCGCGTCCATGGCCCTCTGGAACGTCGCAGGCGCATTGCAGAGGCCCTGGGGCATCCTCGTCAGTTGATATAGCCCCTACACGATAATAATTGTGCATTTTTCTTGGTCTTCCTCTAGCAAGTTGATCTGTCAATATCCTGATATTAGATCCATTTTGGAGAAATACTTCACTTCTCCTAAATGATCCAGCACATTGTAAATCCTCAGTAGAAGATATGAATCCTTCTTTGTAATTTTGTTCAGCCTCTGGTAGTCAATTACCACCCTGTTCAATCCATCCTTCTTCTTCACAATCAAAATCAGACTCTCCCAGGGACTTAACGGTGTAACTAGAAGCCCATGCTTTACTAGTTTGCTGATCTCATCCTCCACTACCGCTTCAGCGGCTTTCAATCTTCAGATTGGTCTCATCCTTATAAGTAGATTTTCCCCGGTGTCAACCTTGTGAATTACATCTTGTATGCATCCCAAATCATGGTTGTCCTGAGCGAACACTTCCCAATATTTCTCAAATAGTTTGAGCACCTCCTCCTGCTGGCCTTCCAGAAGATCAGCGAGCTGCTCTCAATCAACCAATAGGTTGATAATTTTGGCTACCCCAGCCAATAATCTCATTTCATTGAGAGACCCAAAATTGTGGAATCATCTCAATTCAGCCATTGGGATCAAATGATTAAATATGATGATCTGATTCATCTTGATCTTCATTGGTTTTTCACTCAAATTTGACAGAACTTGAATTTCTCCATGGCTCAGCATTACTATCCCAGGAGCCACCCATGGCTCCACTCTGGACTTCTTCCAGGGGCTTTTGACCTCCCCATACAACAGCTCAGGAATCTCCAAAGTCAACCCTGTGTCAACTATTATCTGCGATCTGGCCAGTATAGTCCTTTCTTTATTGATCCTTAATGGAATTCCCCGGTTTTCTAAGATTTCTGCCGGCATCTCTCGTTGCTTCCTACCAATTAATTAATATTGAATTAGTACAATGCCATCATTGTATATCAGATTAATGAAGTTGTTTCTCCAATTCAATGGAGCTTCATCATCCTTCTGGTATACCAATGGTAGCGTCTGACCCAGGATGGTCAACATATTATCCTTAAAGTTACATTTAACTCTGTACTTCTGTAGAAACTCCATTCCAGTCAGGATGTCATAGTTTTGGTTTGCCAAAACTATTGCTGGCGCAGATACCACCAACAACTAAAATCATAGTGGTAGCACACTATACGCTTCACAGGAAACGGTGGTGTTTGGCCCAGCTGTCCCATATTCTCTCTTATGTTCCAAGTCCGGTGAGATCTTCATCCTCTTTACCAGCTTGGTCGAGACAATACTGATGGGCGCTCCACTGTTGACAATCGCCCTCACCCTCACTCAATTCACTTGTATATCTATATATGTACATTCAGAGTATTGTAATATAGTATTTACTGAGTGAATGGCGGCGTTATTAGCCAAATCTAAGGTGTGAATAATTTGCACCAATAATTCAGGAAATGATTCCTTTATTACGCTGAGGGGGATAGACAGATTGGCTTCATCTAAACAGATGTCTGATAACTCTTCAGGATTCTTGGCAGTTTCAATCTTCTCCACCAGTTGTCGGGCATACAGCTGGTCAACTTCCTGGATTATCTCAGGGTTGATCTTCTTTGCCCTGGCTCTGGTCACAGCATTCACATCCATATTGACCACTTGGTATAGCTGATCCTGCTCGTCATCTATGAACATATCACTAATATCTATTTCTTCATTCATAATATTGGAAGGAACAAGTTTCTCCGCCGCTCTAGATTGTTCCTTGTCTAAGCAGTGGTCCCTTTTCCCAAATCCTTAAGGGCTGCTGTCTCCTTGACCTGGACCACGTTAATATGATCCTTTGGCTTTTTGCAGTGTATGGCGAAATGTCCTTTCCCGCCACACTGATAGCAGACCTTCTCTTTCTTGCTTAATCATCTGAATTCTTTGGGCTTATTTCCTGGCACAGTTCTATTGGTAGCCTCCTTTGCTCCTTCGCTTCCCTTTGTGGGATTCAGATTTTGTACTGGATTGGACTTGAAGCTTCTTTTTGGGGCTCCACTGCTGAGCTGGGTGAACACCACTGAACGTGATCCTCTTCACATTCTACCTTTGTTACTTTTTCAGAAACTTATTTCTAAAATTGGAAACATCTTCATAGAACATTATTTTCTATATTCTTCCACTCAATTACTCCTGTAGTGAGCACCAACATGTAAAAATTTACTCTAGGTTGATTATTGGCTGTCAACCCAGTAACCTTTTTACTGAAGAGGTTTGATTTCCTCATGCACTTCATTGAGTTGTATAGAATGTACTAATCAATAATAGTATGGAGACTATTATCCATAGTTTAGATTGAACTATTATTTGGCCCAACGCTTGGCCAGTATTTCTGATTAAATACTCTTGAAGTTGTACTCATAGGGATTCATTCCCTATACTCTTGTCCACCTGATCTTTGTTAAGATACCCTGGTGACAGTCTCTCTCAGCCCAACACACAGTTGACAGATATCCCTGATTGTGGTTCCTTCATCTCTAGATCCCCACTCGGATCTTTACTCTTCTCTCTGAGAGTCTTCCAATTATTACCTTCTGCAATAATATCCTTGAGATAGAACGACACAATAGAAGCTGATAGTCTAACTATACCCCAAATTTATAATATTACTATAGATTATAATTCTTTTGTAAATAATGTTTTTTATTATAGTAAATCCTAGGGAATTATATAGTAGGGGATTTGGCTGTCTAACCCTCAGTTGACACCTCTTTGATGAAATGGCAGCCATTTCCATAGAAATACACTTCCTTGTCTTGGCAGCGATGGTCTTCCCCATCCTGGCTAGGATTCCGAGTTGGACATCCTCAAGACCTCAAATGGAAAGAGTCAGAAATGTGTCCCTAATGTTTTCTTTTCAATCCAAGAGAACCAACCATAATTAGCTAGCGACCTGCTTAGGTAATGGGACTTATTACCCATTATGGCAGGTCACTCACCAACAAATTGATTTTCTAGTAGCAGGTGGCATCACTCTCCTTGCAACTCTCTATTCATTCCCAACCAGTTGATGATGAAACCTGACCAATACCAATCAGTACACCTGATAGTTAATCACTATCAGATGCCCCTATTTTGTTAGCAACTCTGCCTAATGAGATCTTAGGTATTCATCTGGATTGATCCCCAATGGATACAACCAGGCGAATATCCCAAAATCCCCTAAACGTAGTTCCTCTGAAACTCAGGCCAATGAAAGTTCAATTCAATTCGCCTTAATGAATTTTCCCCTAGTGATACTGGGTAATCTAGCAGGCTGGGAATATGGGAAAAATACCCAACAAACTGACCAAATGGTTAATCGTAATTCTCATAAGATCATATCTGATGATAATTATGGTTACAATCTTGTTGGGGATTGTTGCCAATAATTTGGAGATGGGTAAATTGACTCAAAATGGGCAATTACTCATAGGAAATTGTCAGGATTTGTAGCCAACATGTGGGCTGATACAAATGGCGATATAAATATGCTATTCATCATGAATATCAGCTTTAATTTTTCACAAAATTAAACCAATATCTCTTTTTTGTCAACTAGGCGTTCTGAGACCACCGTGGTTACTACTTTCACCCCTAAACACATGTCATCCCATACTTCCACCTATAAATAAACTCTCATTTTATTAATAATAAACACCTTAGATCTATATCTGTTATTTATAATATTTTATAGTTTATTTGCTTCTTGTAAAGAGAGTATTTGTCTAAGTGTCAACGCTAGAGTGAGGCTGAAGTCAGTTAAATTATTACATCTTGCCAGAGTGAGGCCAAAGTCACATATTACTATCTGCCAGAGTAGGGCCAAATCTACCCATTTATTTGAGCTTTACTAAGCTAATTGTCTATATAAAATTAGCAATTTTGTGTTTATATCCAGAGTCAGTAGTTAAGCAAACCTGTGCACCAGTGAAAACCCCACAGTTTTTACAATATATCAGTGAAGAACAGGCTTGAATGCAGTGCTATATTGTACCTTGTCTAGAATGTGGGTCCTTGTCAGAAATTTGCCCTCTCAGCTTAAGAGGAAGAATGTCTTATGTCAAATTCAACCAAAATAAGGAATTGTCAGCCATTTTCAAGTTTCCAATGAACTTGAATTCAATTTTAATAATAATGATAACGAAAATGATGATGATATCGGCCAAAAGACCCTGGCTGATTCCCAGTGGAACCCCATTAATCAGGGTAACACCATTTTTAAACTGCACGGGCAATGGGACCATCTAGTACTAAAAAAAAACTGCACGGGCAATAAATGTAAAATTGAGCAGTTGTTTACTCTGACCACTCAACAGATCATGGGGCAACCATTGGAAGGCACGCCCCCTGCCACAACTAGGTCCTTCCAAGCACATATGCGGGGACCAACCCTTTTTATAGGCGTGGTTGAGGTCCCCCTAAGGTGAAAGATTTTTATCAAGCAGTGATTGGTTGAAATTCATCTAAAACCTTACTGCATGGGTACATTCTTCCCCAAAACCCCAACTATAGTTTTTCCAAAACTAACTCACATTTACCTAGATCTGATAGGATTGTAAACTATAATTCCTAATTTGGAAGCATCTAAGCTGTTCTGATCCTATCCTCAAATTCCCTCCAACCCTTGAAACAGTTTAAATACTGATCATTCAAATATTGAGAGGATCGTTTTCCCTTTTACACCTGCGCTCCTAATAAAAATATAAAATTCACATTTTGTAGTAGCGTTTATTATTTATTATATCAAAAACCTTTGTGGGATCCAGCGGCGTAGCACCAGCAAGCACAATAAAGCTGGATTCCTACAAAATGGTGCTCACTACAGGGGATCCCAGTATACCAAAACCATTTGCTCTTATAAACAACTAACAATTGCTTTGTCCCACCTTGAGGAGCTTGAGCATCGCCCTTACAAACTCTCCATCAAGGACAAGTTTACTTTTAGTGAAGGGAGCATTGCTACCTTTTTTACATTTACAAAGCTTTATGGATGGCGCCACAGACAAGCAAGAAGTTTGACACATCCTTCCTTGTTTAAGCCATCTAGTGCAAGAAATGATAATCCCTAATTTTAATCCTTTAAACACCTGGGCAGAGGTGAAGGAGGCTATTTTAGCTGAATTTGATCATAGCATAGTCTATACAGGGTAAAACAGGCATTTATGCGCCTTAGCATGTATGAGGGTGAATCACATATTGCCTTTGATGAACGATTTCACCTTACTGCACTAAGGTTGTCACCCTCAAACATGCTTACCCTTGATGATGCTATTGCGGCCTATTAACTAGGTTAGAGTCTCAGCCTTCTCTAGCCAGGCATATCATCTCAGTGAAATGCTATACTAAAACCTTACGTGATTTAAAGGAGGCTTTGTTAGATGTGGACAAATTTCATTCATGTGCCACGACAAATGAAGCTAAAAAATTCCAGCTCTCACCATTGAGGAGCTAACATCCGTTGAACAGTTGAGGGTGAGCCCACCTGTGCCTATCCTCCCTGCAAAACCTGCTTCCTTGGTTCAACTCAAAAAGGATACCACGTCCTCATTTAAAGTAAAAACTAGTAAAGTAGCCAATGCCAGGATCCTTCACAAGCCAACCAAGGCCACAGTGTTTCCCCCTCCAGCAAATCTGGTATCTACGCGCCCTAAGGCTATCCAACCTCATGGGGCCATACCCCCTACCTCAATCATGACATTGCCAGTGGTGGAGAATCCCATGGGGATGAATCTGAGATGGGTTACAACGATGTTAATACTATACATTAGAGCACCTGCGGAAGTAGAGGTTACTGATTATTTGGACGCTGGAGGAATTGATTGTACCACTATACCTGAGGGAATGTACCTCAGCCAAATTTTAGGATGGCCAAAAGTTATTGACACTGCCAGAAATGGTGATCAATTCTTAGCTAGTTTGATTGGACCTCTTCAGCGGGTCCAGCCTATAAAACCCATTTTGGATAAATATCCCAAGACTTCTTGCAAATTAAACTCCACCTTTTGGCTCAAGAAGGTCTTAGCTTTGGTAACTAACTTTAAATGAAACCCTTACCAAAGTTAGAGTGGTTATACAAAAATTCCAAAGACTGGCCATCTTGGACACTGGCTCCCCAGTTAACATAATCTCCTTTAAGCTTATCAAGAAGATAAAACTAGCACCTGACTTATAGTACACGCAAGAATTTGGAACTTCAGGTCCCAACAATACTCGTGCCATTGGGGCATAATCTTCAATTCCCATTCAAATTGGAAGCTTATACTATCAGCCCCTAAAGTGGCTTTGGACAATAACGCATATGATATGCTCATTTGCACTCAGTTTATGATTGAGTATGGGGGAATAATCAATATGAATATAGGTTCCTAAAGTTGCTCAACTAAGAAGTCCCTTTTGTTCTATCAAATAAAGAAACCAACAATCATGAATACTCATGCCTGGTTGAATACCCCTTTTCCGCTATGACTTTATCTTATTCTATCTCTGGGCACAACACTAAGAAATTACCTGAATCAGTGAAGGCGAAGGATGACATTCCTTTCTATTCTGAAGATGAGGTATTAATTAAGCATGGTGAACAACGAGTGGCTGACACTAAAATCACGTTCCAAATCCCACGCCACTGCTTGTTGAATATTGCAAGTCTTGAAGGCGTTAGCCCCTTGTAGCCTAGGGTATTTCCTGGGATACTAGACCCAGCTTACCAGAGACCTATTACCCTTCTTCTGGGAAACCTCACATGAAAAGACATGATCATACAAAAACATGAGGAGATTGGCAGAGGCTTTTTACTTCCAGTGAAGGATATTGAATGTATCTACTCCATTGGCTCTATGGCGGATTTGGGTTTTCCTACAGATAAACTGGTGTGTACTCTACCTAATGTTAATATTTCAGGTGAGTTAACCCCATTCAAATTGGAAAAAGTTCATACTTTATTAGATGAATATAGCGACATATTTTCTAAATCAGACAATGGCTATGGTCACATGAAAGACTGGTGTCATTCCATCGATGTGGGTGATGCCCACCCTCTTTTGTCAAAACTTCACTGTAATTTGAAGGTAAAAGAAGAGTAGATGAGGACAGAGCTCCAACAGTTGCTAGATGCGGGGTTGTTGGTTCCTTCACAAAGCCCTTGGTCTTCTCCTCTATTGCTTAGTAAAAAGAAAAATGGAGGTCATCAGATATTTATGGACTACTGAAAGTTGAATAACCTCACAAAAAAGGATAGCTATCCTATCCCTTGCATTGATGACACCATGGCCCAAATTTCTGGATCTAATTTTTTTTCAGCCATGGCTTTTAGCTAACGGCTATTGGCAAATGGACCTTTCCCCTGAGGATCAGGAGAATGTGCTCTCATTTGTAGTGAGGGTCTCTTTCAACCAACCCAATTACCTTAAGGGTTGTGTAACACACCTGCATTTTTTCAGCATGCAATGAACCACATATTGCGGGACCTGAAGTTAGCTTGTGTCATATATAGATCTTGATGATATCACAGTGTTCTCACAAACCTCAATGAACATTTTCAATAACCTGAAGTAGGTGTTTCAATAATTATGCAAGTCAAGTATAAAGTTGAAATCTTCAAAGTATACCTTCTTCTAAAAGAAATTGGATTTCCTTGGACATTCCATTTTCAAAAAGAATCATATCCATGCAAGGTAAGGTTGAAGTGATTTCAAAAATGCCTCCCCCTAAGAATCTATGGAATATTAAGGTATTTCTAGGGATGATGAGGTATTACCATCAATTTATCCCCAAATTTGCCCAGTTCAGCGAACCACTCGTTTGTTTATTATCTAAGAACACCCCTTTTTATTGGGGTGCTGAACAAAAGGCCGCTTTTGAGACATTAAAACAACTGTTACAACAACGTACTATCCTGAGACAACCAGATTACAATAAACCTTTTATCCTGTTTAAAGACGCTTTATACTATGCCTTTGGGGAAATCTTAGCCCAATTAGATGAAAAAAGTGTATACCATCCAGTATCCTATTTCAGTAAGATGCTGTCAAAAGCAGAACGCAATTATAGTGTAACTGAGAAAAAGTACCTTCCATTCTGTTAGCTTTGAAGCACTACCGCACTTTTTTATATGAGACCACTTTCACTGTGGATACAGACCACGCTTCCTTAAAAATGGTTACAAAACATGAAGAACCCTACTGGCCGGTTAGCTCATTGGGCTCTAAAGCCCCAGCCTTATGATATGAAGATTGAACACTGTGTGGGGACCCATCACTTAAATGTTGATGGGTTGATGAGGCTGCCATTCCTTCATTTGGATAACAGTAAAGTGGAGAGGTTACATGACCTATTAATGACCCCAAATGAATGGGAGGATGAGGATGAGCCTGTCCAGAAGATTTTGTTCTGGCACTCCCACAACACAAAAGTTGAGGATGGGAAGTTGTATAAACAAGTGAGGGGCAAAGTGGCTGCCTTACCTTTGGCCCTCAGAATGTGTATCCACTATCCTAGAAGCTCACTCCACCCTAGGTCATGGAGGGGTGAAGAAAACGTATGAGTGTGTTAAGGATCAGTACTATTTGAATGGAATGATGGAATTAATTGTTGATGTCTTGGAAACTTGCCTTATGTGTAAGAAGCAATCTGGTTTCAAGCCTCAATACCATTATCAACGAACTACTCCTCAACAACCGTTCCTCACCATTAATTTGGATGTAGTAGGTACCCTTCCTCAGACTACTAGTGGAAACAAATTTATACTGGTATCTATTAATCATATCACTAAATGAGTGGAAGCTGTGGCTCTTCCTGCCCAAATGGTCAAGGCCACAGCCACCTTTTTACATCAAAAAATTTTCTCTCTACATGGATGTCCCCAAGTATTGCTCTGCGAAAATGGGAAGAACTTCACCTTCAGAGTAGTAAAGCTCCTGGCAACCTCTATGAGAGCACAACAACTTTTCTAGGCTCCATGTAATCCCTCTACCCGTAGAACTGTGGAGAGAGCAAGTGGTACCCTGGTATCCATCCTATGAAAAATGGCCTCTTCTGATCCACTTCACTGGGATCAATACTTATCCAGTGCACTAATGGCCCAACGGATTAGTTATCACTGGGTATTAAAAATGTCCCCTTTCATGTCTTGTATGGGCGAGAACCAAGGATACCTGCTCTCTTAGTTAGGATGTATTCTCTCTAGAGTTGAGGAGCCCAAAAAAGCTATGAGATGATTGGCTCAGTGCATTATACAGATCCAATCAGATCCAATGATAACTTAGCAAAGATGGTGAAAAAAGAAGGCAGGCAGCCAATGATCTCAGAACACCCCTACCTACATTCCAAGTATCTGACATGCGATTATACTACCATAACCACATCACTCCTAGAAGAAGTAAGCTTGGATCAATCTGGGAAGGTCCCTTCACCATCACCTACAAAAGAGGTAATGACTACTCTATAAAATCGTTAGCTACAGGAATCACCATCAACTGAGTACATGGTTGCTTCCTTTGGCTTTATTCTCTCCCCAACATTCTTGAGGGGGTGATGTCAGACATTTGCCCTCTCAGCTGCAGAGGAAGAATGTCTTGGGTTGAATTCAGCTGAAACAAGGAATTGTCAGCCATTTTCGAGTTTCCAATAAATTTAAATTCAATTTTATTAATGATAATAAAAATATCAAAGATATTGGCCAAAGACTCTGGCCAATTCCTGGTGGAACCCCATTAATTGGGGTAACACCATTTCTAAACCTGCACAGGCAATAAACGTAAAATTGAGCAGTCAGATTACTCCAACCACTTGACAGACCATGGGGCAACCATTGGAAGACACGCCCCCCACAACAACCAGGTCCTTCCAAGCACCTACGTGGGGACCACCCCCTTTTCTAGGTGTAGTTGAGGTCCCCCCTAAGGTGAAAGCTTTTTAACAAGTGGTGATTGGTTGAAATTCATCAAATCCTTACTGCATGGGTACATTCTGCCCAAAACCCCAAATATAGTTTTTCCAAAAAGTAACTCACATTTACCTAGATCTGACAGGAGTGGATACCATTTTTCTAATTCAGAAGCATATAAGCTATTATGAACCTATCCTCAAATTCCTCCAACCCTCAAAACAGTTTAAATACTAATCAGTCAAATTTCAAGAGGATCACTTTTCTTTTTACCCCTGCACTCCTAATAAAAATATAAAAATCACATTTTGTAGTAGCACTTATTATTCATTATAATAGAAATATTTGTGGAATTAGTGTCATAGCACCAGCGAGCACAAGAAAGAAGAATTCCTACAGACCTTTTTCTGACCCTTGTGTCAGATTCTGGTGGATTGACTCAAAAATAAACCCTTCAACAACCATCAGATCAGACTAATTATCCTCCCAATGCTCAAGCTAATACCCTAATATTTACCTCAAAGCCTATTGCAACTACAAGGCTCAGGCTGTATATCTCAATGTCGATTTGATCAAGTATTTTATCAAAAGCTTGGTCTGAATATGCTCACACATTATGGTTGATTATCACTACATCAAATCTCAGCAATTGGTCCCAATTATTGGGAACAATATCAAACATTCAGTATATAAACTCATTCAGGACTGACCCAAAATTAACATTCAAAAGTCCCATGGACAATCAGATGATTGATAATGTAATCAATTTCCTGCCCTAGGGCGAAATTTGTACGTCAATCCACATAATTGGCATGATAGCACTTGCACATGGACTGCCCAAAAAGGGTGTACCTAGTGCTATTGAGAGAGAGGCCTGCTGATGTCCCAATTAGAAGTACATCATCAACTCAATTGATGCAGAAATTTCACTGAAGATGCATTTTGTCAGCAGTATGATAAAACTCAAATCAAGAAGTTCCTATGATGAGCTTGCATATTTTTATTGCAATTTTATGTCCCTGGTATCCTCCTGATTTTTAAAGTATTTTTCCACCAATAAACCTAGCAATAGGTCTCAGTCATATCAGTTCAAGGGCCAAACTGAGGTGGTAAAATATCTGTTGAAATTTTTGCTCAAATGTGGCCAGGAATTGCCCTAGAGGTATAAATACTGGCGCCTGGCCTAATGACTGATTTATCAAACAAATACCTAATAATAAAAAATATTTAATTTATCTCTTTCCTGGTCTTTATCTAAATCCTAACTTTGGAGAAGTGTCAAAAAGCTGGAAACGCCAAATCCACAACTTTTATCAAAATCTTCATCAGATGAAGTTCCCAATTATGTTGGGAAAATTAAACCCTAAATTGACCAGAAGAGTTAGCGCTATTCAAATACGCCTAGTGAGTTTCCAAATGGTGAGAGTACTGTAAGCCACTGGCAATATTATGGATTATTCAATAGAACTTCATCCTGATTAAGCATGCAGGATAATAATTATCAAGTAAGCGATCTGTAGAATTTGACACCTTGTTTGGATCCCTTCTCTTGGCCTGGACTATAGTAACTTTCCCTTTAGGCTTCTTGAACCAACATTGGGCAGCAAAATGTCCAAGTTTTCCACATTGGTGGCAGTGGATCTAAGTCTTGTCTGATCATTTTTTTCCTTCAGGCTTGTTTCCTATCATAACTCAGTTATGATGTCCTTTATTAGGCTCTGCAAATTTCACTGTTTTATGATTTCCAACAGAAATGGCCTTAAAAGCTCAATTAGGTGCCTTGAAGGTTGCTCCTAACTTATTTAGATGATCTACCATCTGTGATGTGGGTATCTGGGTCACAAGCGCTGAAGCATCATATGGTACAAATCTCAGTGGGGCCAAAACACTAATTGCATCACAATTTGTGCATCAAAATCTAATAATACTTTCACTTGATAATATTTGCAATTCTTGTTAGAATAAGTTGGCAAAGGCTGATAGAGTTACATTGTTTTAGAAATGAATGCCCATAAATTCCTGTTTATGGTTGGCCATCCACATAAGGCTTCAAACTCGGTCATAATTGCTTCTTTGGCTTCATTATATGTCCAAATTGTCCCTATTAATATGTGGAAGCACCAGATTCTGACAATTAGTGTCTAGGAAGCTCATGACAGTAACTGCTTTCTGTCTATCGCCATATCTGAATATTGTCATCTTGAATAGGCAGAAAAATGCTAATGCGTTATCCCTGTGAAAGGTGAGTAATTCAGCATAAAACTAAGATTTCATAATTACTTCCCTGGAAAGGGATTCCTGTCTGGCAACTTGATTAATACTAGGAGTAACTTTGGGAGTCATCTCCAAAATTGCAGAAAACAATCCAGGCATAAATCTAAATGGTGTATTTTATGACTGATTTTTGGGTGTATTATCTTTGACCTCATACTCCTCCATTTGAATGCAATTACACTTGTAAATTTTAGTTCCTCTTTGCACTTCAACATGCACGCTATAATTTTGTGAATCTGGTGTAAGCAGTCTATATACACTTTCTACTCTGTCTTCTGAAATGTAGGAATCCAGCTGATTCTTGCTTGCTGATGCTGGTTGTCTGCTGGATTCCACAAAAATTTATAAAATTCTAAATAAATAAATAAAGCACTACTAAAAATTAGATTTTTAAGTTTAGTAAGAGCACAATAAGGGGAAAATAATAACCCTTAACCTCCAACTATCTAGTATATAAAGTAATTTTGAGGGTCAAGGGGATATTTGGGAATATGTTCAGTATAATGTACATGAGTCCAAGTTAGGAAATATGCAGAAATAATATATCATGACTTGGGAACTTGCTTCAGGGCAGCAGAACAAAGGAAGAAGAATTCTGATTGGCTTAAATATACCCATGAGGTAACATTTTTATAAATTTAAGCCAATCACCACCTGAGAAATTTATTGCACCTTGGAGGACCCCCACCAAGCTTATAAAAGGGGGTCCCCACACAGGTGCTTTGGAGAACTTTGTTGGGGTCAGGGAGTGCCTTCTGATAATTCCCCCAAGGTCTGTGGTGAGGTCAGAGTAATCTGGCCATCTGATTTTAATACTAGTGCCTGTACAGGTTTTGAACTGGTGTTTCCCCAATTAATAGGTTCCACTGAGAATTTGCCAGGGACTTTTGGCCAACTTCTTTGCCTTTCTCATTTTTATTTTCTACTAGTGGAGTTACCCATGATTTGCTACAGTTTCTATAGAATTTCAGGTGATTCAAATTGATTAATTTAGATTTTATATATAGTTAAGCAATAACTATTTGGCCAAATCTGATTGCTCAATCGAAGCAACCAAAAGCACCAACCACTCAGCTAAAACTAACTGAACTTATCAAATCAACCAATTACTAATCAACCCCAAAGCTAAATTGTATCCTGTCGATTTGACCAAAAACCATCAACCCACTTGGCCAAGGAAAATAAATACATCAAATTCTAAATTATTTTAGTTTTTATATTGGTAGATAGCTATCAATAAGTTCAGAAACCATTAAACCTATTAAAAATTCAAACCTCCAACCACTTAGCTAAAATCAATAAAGCCTGCCAAACTAACTAAACCATCAATCACTTACCTGAAACTATTGAGCCTATCGAATCAACTAAAAAATAAACCACTACTCAGCAAAAACCAATTACGGAACTTACAACAGCCAAAAACTACCAACCCCTTATCAAAAACCTATGAAAAAAATTGAATTAAATGAATATGAAAATACCCAGCCAAATTGCTATATAATTATATTAGAAATATATGTTCTAGATCTTAAATAGAACTGATATTTAAATTTATATGATTATTTTAAATAATTACATATTAGCATTCCGTTCCCAAACTTTATAGAATACTTGTGCCAAGTTTGGTGATTTTTTTGGTTATTTGCTCGAGATAATGCATCCGGTATAAATAAATAAACAGAATGATAGTTTTATAAAGAAAAGTTTGGCTAATTCTTGTTGATACCCAGTTTAGCACAAATTTGTTTTTGGGCTTTAAGTTTATCTGATGATCCTAATCAATTCTTTTTAATATTTGTAGATGGTTATCGATAATATTAAAAATTAAACTATATTGAATCAATATAAAATTACCAACCATTCAGCCATAACCAATTAAACCTATCGAATTAACTAAACCACGTGACGCACCAATGCCCCGAACCGAGATAGCGAATAGCAAAGGCGGTCCATGGAGTTCCTGGCCTATCATATGCCGCGCGTGGAGGTTTTCCGGATTTTATCCTCCTTTCCCATACATTCGATTTCCCTTAATCGGTGCGGTATCCTCCCTAGGTCGGCCCACCTCGAATAAAATACTTTTACTAAACCACTTAGCTAAAGTAATTAGATTAAAAATCAACCAATCACCAACCGCTTTGTAACCAAAACTAAATGTATCGAAACAACCAGAATCACCAACCACTTACTAAAACCAATTAAATTATCGAATCAACCAATCACTAACTTCTTTATTAAAACCGTTAAGCTTAATCAACCCAAAACCACCAACCGCTCGACAAAACCATTTAAACTATCGAATCAACCAAATATCAAACTTCTCAGCCATAACAATATACCGATTTCCATTAAAAACATATAAAATTTTAACTTGTTACATATAAAACTTTTTATTTTACTATGAAAATTATAAATCGGGCTTCGAGGTGCACACGGACCCCCTCCCGTCCACCTATAGCCAACTTTTCAGAGCTCTACATGCTCTAGTTTTGGCTGGGCATCGCACACACACAAACACACATTTGCTTTTATATATATAGATAAGTGTCTGAAATAGAGCTTGTAAGATTTGATTACAGACAGACAGAATTGACAATGAGTTTAAGAAAATTGTATAAAAAATGACCACTAACCACTTAGCAAAACCATTTAAAATACCAAATCAACTAAATATCTAACTGCTCAGCCGTAACTATATACTGACTACCATCGAAAATATATAGGATTTTTACTTGATACATATAAAACTTTTTTTGAACATGAAAATTAAAATTTTTGATAGATTATTGTATTGTCATTGAAGATGCATAAGTGTGCCAAATTTAAGAATTTTTATTGACAATAAGTGTCTGAAATAGAGCTTGTAAGATTTAATTATAGAAGACATACAGAATTGACAGTGAGTTTAAGAAAAGGGTATAAAAAGTGATTACGCCAGGATTCAAACTGACCTTTTATAGAGTTGAAGTTTAGAGCCAAAAGCTGAGCTGATTATGCTAGACTTCTTAAAAGATTCAGCAGTAGCAGGAACCACCCTGCATGACAACCACCCAAATCTTCCTTTTTAACTCCATATCAATTAATTGATTAATGATAAGAGGGGATGGAGGAATTTATGTTCGTCCTAGCCAGAACAGGTTTTGAACCTGTCACAGCATATTTACCCCACTTTGGCTTGTGGTTACAGGTGTACGCAACTACACCTTGTGAGCCAATTATACTAGAGGAGATATTTTTAAAATCAATTGGACTTTTGATTCAAAGTTTTGATTTAGATAAACTTGTTGAATACCCGAATGACCACTAACCACTTAACAAAGCCATATGAAATATCAAATTAAACAAATTTAAACTGCTCAGCTGCAACAATATAGCAAATACCATTGAAGTATATATAGGATTTTCACTTGTTACATATAAAACTTTTAATTTTACTATCAAAATAATATTTTTTAAAATTCATAAACCTTCTCAGGCATGCATACAACAACTCACCAAAGTTTCATCACAATTGGATGAATGGTATAGGAATGCATTTGGGACATACATACACACAGACAGACATTCATTTATATATATATAGATAAACAAACTCTTAATGGCATCAGAAAATTGCAAATGGTTGATATTTCCTTTTTTGGTGGAACTTGACCTACAGTATTCTTATTTTTAGGCTGTAAAGGTAAATGTCTGACATCACCCCTCTCAAGAATGTTGGGGGGCAAGTAGGGCCAAAGGAAATGGCCATATACATGATTAATAGTGATATAGTAGCTAGATTTTTGATAGAGTACTCATTTCCTCTCTTGCAGATGATGATAAAAGAACCCTCCCAGATTGTTCCAAGTTTACTGCTTCTAGGGGTGATGCAGTTATGGTAGTACAAAACAAAACAGAAACTTGGAAAGTGGGTAAGGGGATTTGGGACTCATTTGCAGCCTGCCCTTCTTATGTTACTGTTTTGTATAAATTGGTCATAGCTTCAGATTAAAGTTGAATTATGCATTGAGTTAATCTCCTCATAACTTTATCTGGTTCCTCAACTCTAGAAGAGAATACATCCTTGGCTAGAGGGCAGGTATGCCTGGTTCCCACCCATTCAAGACATGGAATGGAGACGTTTTCAAAATCTGGTGATAGCTAATCTGGTATGCCATAAGAGCACTAGGTAAATATTGATCCCAGTGTTGAGGATCAGAAGAGGTCAGTTTGCAAAGAATGTAAACCAAGGTTCCGTTTGCTCTTTCCACAGTCCCATTTGTGGATGGGTTATATGGAGCTAAGAAAAGTTGTTGTGCTCCCATGAAAGTGGCCAAAATTTTTACTAATCTGGAGGTAAAGTTCTTACCATTATCACAGAGTAATACTTGGGGCAACCGTGCTGAGTGAAGATGTGTTGATGTAAAAAGATGGCGGTGGTCTTAGCTGTTTGAGAAGGAAGAGCCACAGCTTCAACCTACTTAGTGAGGTGGTCAATAGTTACTAGGATAAATCTGTTTTCACTAGTAGACTGAGTAAAAGGATCTATTACATATAAGCTGATGGTGTGGAATGGTTGTTGTGGGGTAGTTGGTTGATATTGGTATCTAGACTTGAATCCAGATTGCTTCTTACAAGTAAGGCGGGCTTCCAAAACATCAACGATAGGTTTCATCATTACATCCCAATAAAACCGGTCCATAATTCATTCATAGGTTTTCTTTGCCCCTCCATGACCTAGGGTAGAATGTGCTTCTAAAATAGCAGGTACATGTTCTAAGGGTCGACAATAAGGTAGACATTTTGTCCTGACCTGCTTATACAACTTCCCATCTTCAACTTTAGTGTTATGGGAGTGCTGGGCTAACATCTTTTGAACAGGCTCATCCACATCCTCCCAATCACTGGGGGTCATTAAAAGGTCATGTAACCTCTCTGCCTCACTGTTATCCAAGTGAAGGACTGGTAGCTGAGTCAACCCATCAACATTCAAGTGACAGGTTCCAGCACAGTGTTTAATATTCATGTCATAAGGCTGGAGCTTTAGAGCCCAGTGAGCTAGCTGACAGTTGGATCCTTCATATTCTGTAACCACTTTATAGATGTGTAGTCAGTAACTATGGTGAAGGTAGTTCCATATAGGAAAGGGCGGTAGTGCTTTACAGCCAACAGAACAAAAAAGCACTCCTTTTCCGTGATGCTGTAGTTTTGTTCAGCCTTTGACATCATCTTACTAAAGTAGGAGACAGGATGACCTACACCGTTTTCATTAACTGGGCTAAGATGGCCCCAACGTCCTAGTCCAAAGCATCATGAATAAGATGAAGGTTTTATTATAATCTGGGTGCCGTAGAATAAGTCGTTGTTGCAGCAGTTGCTTCAGCATCTCAAAAGCAGCCTTCTGTTCTACACCCCACTGAAAAGGAGTGTTCTTGGTCAATAGGCGGACAAGGGGCTCACTGAGTTGAGCAAACTTAGGGAAGAACTAATAGTAATACCCCATCATCCCTAGAAATACCTGAATATCCCAAAGATTTTTAGGGGCTGGCATCTTTGAGATAGCTTCAACATTGTCCTGCATGGGTTGAATTCCTTCTTGAGAAATGGAGTGACCAAGGAAATCGAGTTTCCCTTAGAAGAAGGTACACTTTGAGGGCTTCAACTTTGTATTAGACTGACATAAATGTTGAACACCTCCTTCAAGTGATTGAGATGTTCATTAAAGGTTTTTGAGAACACTTTGATGTCATCAAGATAGATGATGACACAAGTCAACTTGAGTTTTTGTAAAATGTGATTCATTGCACTCTGGAAAGAGGCAGGTGCGTTGCACAACCCTTGAGGTAATTGCGTGGGTTGGAAGAGACCTTCACTACAAATAAGAGCGCCTTTCTCCTAATATTGAGGAGAAAGGTCCATTTTCCAATAGCCGCTAGCTAAATCCATGGTAGAAAAGAAATTAGAGCCTGAGAGTTGGGCCAAAGCGTCATCAATATGAGGAAGAGGATAGCTATCCTTTTTTGTGAGGTTATATAACCTGTGGTAATCCATGAATATCTGATGTCCTCCATTCTTCTTTTTTATTAGAAATAGAGGTGAAGACCAGGGGCTTTGTAAAGGAACTAACAACCCTGCATTGAGTAACTGCTGAAGTTCTGTCCTCATTTGCTGTTCTTCAACTTATGATTTACAATAAGGTTTTGACTGAATGGGATGAGCATCACCCACATCAATGGAGTGGCACCAACCCTTCAAACGACTATAGTTGGTATTGGATTTGTAAAATATGTCACTATAACCATCAAGGAGAATATGAACTTTTCCCAGCTCATCTGGGGTCAGCTCATCCGAGATATGGACGTTAGTTAAGGTACATACCAAGTTATCCAGTGGTAGGCCCATATCCATCATAGTACTAATGGAGTGAATTTGTTCAATGTCCTCCACAGGGACTGATAAGCTTCTGCCAATCTCCTGGTGTTTTTTACAACTATGTCCTTGGAGGTGAGGTTCCCCAATAGCAAGGTAATGGGCCTTTGATAAGCAGGGTCAAGAATATCAGGCAATACCCGAGGCTCCAAGGGACTGACACCCTCAATATTAACAAGGTGCAATAAACAGTCACATGTGATTTGTAGCGTAACTTTTGTGTCAACCACTCTTTGTTCATCAGGATTGATCACGACCTCATCTGCATCATAAAAAGGTATCCCTTCTCTAGAATCCACTGAATCAGGAAATTTCTTTGTGTGACAGCCAGAAGTGGTATAAGATAAAGAAAATTCCGCATAAGGGTATTCAACCAAGCAAGAGTATTTGTGCTTATTGGACTCTTTATTGGAAAAGACTAGCGGGACTTCATAGCTGATTAATGAGAGGTAACCTTGCTTCAGGTTGATTATTCCCTCATACTCAATCATAAACTGAGTGCCAATGAGCATATCATATGCGTTGTTATCTAAAGCCACAGCAGGGGCTGATAAAATAAGCTTCCCAACTCGAATGGGAAGGGAAGAGTATGCCTCAATAGCATGAGTATTGTTAGGGCAAGCGGTTCCAAATTCTTATGGGTACTCTGAGTCAGGTGCTAACTTTATCTTTTTGATAAGCTTAGTGGAGATCACGTTGACTGGGGAGCCAGTGTCCAAAATGGCAAATATACAAACTCTTTGAATAACTACTTCAATCTTAGTAAGAGTCCCTCAAAAGTTAGGTGACAAAGCTAAAGCCTCTTTAAGCCATAAGGTGGAAGTGAGTTTTTAGCAGTATCAGGGTAATTATACATGATGGTTTGTAAGGGATGAACACGCTGAAGAGGGTGAATTAAGCTAGCTAGGAATTGATCACCATCTCTGGCAGTGTCAATCACTTGTGGACACCCTAGGATTTGACTGAGGTACGATTCCTCAGGGATGGTTATCTCTTCTACTCCTCCAGCGTTCAGATGATCAGGAACCTCTACCTCTATGGGGGCTCCAAGTATATAGTAGCCAAAATCATCACAACCCCCCTCAGATTCGTCCCTAAGGGTATTCTCAATAACTGGCAAGGCCACAATTTAGGTAGGAGAGATGGCCACAGGAGATTGAATAGCCCTAGGGCACGCCTTTACCAGATTATCTGGAGGGTTAGGCACAGCAGCTTTAGTGAGCTGGTGTGGATGGATGGTTGTTACTACCTTACAGGGTTCTGGTTCATATTAAGGAGTGGTAACCTTTTTAGGTTGCGCAGAGGGGGCAGGTCTCAACTGATCAACTTGTGGTAACTCCTCAATAGTGAGAGCTGGAGGGATCACCTCAACCTCCTTGTTTGTGGCACATGAATGGAAATCAGCAACATCTATTGACGCCTCCTTTAGATCATGGATATTTTGTAAATGGCATTTCACTGAGATAATATGCTTAGCTAGAGAGGGCTGAGAAGATAACCCAGTTAACAGGGCAGCGATAGCATCATCCAGGGTGATCATGTTAGAGGTTGTTAACCTTTGTGCAGCAAGGTAAAACCGTTCAGCAAAGTCAAGGAGTGGTTCATCCTCATACATGCTAAGGCGCATAAAGGCCTGTTTTTCCCTGAGTAGACTCTGCTTAGATCCAAATTCAGCCACAAGAGCCTCCTTCATCTCTTCCCAAGTGAGCAAAGGGTTTAGGTAAGGAACTATCATCTCTTGTGCTAGGCGATTTAAACAAAAAAAGGATGTACTGAACTTTTTGAGTATCAGTTGAGCCATACATGACAGCTTCATAAACATACAAAAAAGTAATGATGTTTCCTTCACCAGGAGTTAATTTTTCCATATGAGGGAAACTGTGAGGGCGCTTCTCAAGCTCCTTAAGGTGGGATAAGGCACTAGCAAGTTGCTTCTTAAAAGCAATGATTCTGGTTTATACAGGGGTCCCCTGTAGTGAGCACCATTTTGTAGGAATCCAGCTGATTCTTGCTCGCTGGTGTTGGACACCTGCTAGATTCCACAAAGATTTATAAAATTTTAAATAAAAAAATTAATAAAGCGCTACTAGAAATTGGATTAATATAAGTTTTATTAAGAGCGCAATAAGGGAAAAAATGATAACCCTTAACCTCCAGCTATCTAGTATTTAAAGTAATTTTGAGGGTCAAGGGGATATTTGGGAATATGTTCAAAGAAATGTACATGAGTCCAAATTAGGAAATATGCAGAAATAACATATCATAACTTGGGAACTTGCTTCAGGGCAGCAGAACGAAGGAAGAGGAATCCTGATTGGCCCAAACATACCCATGATGTAACATTTTTATAAATTTAAGCCAATCACCACCTGAGAAAAATCTATTGCACCTTGGAGGACCCCCACCAAGCTTATAAAAGGGGGTCCCCACACAGGTGCTTTGGAGAACTTTGGTGGGGTCAGGGGAGTGCCTTCTGATAATTCCCCCAAGGTCTGTGATGAGGTCAGAGTAATCTGACCAGCTGATTTTAATACTAGTGCCTGTATAGGTTTTGAACTGGTGTTTCCTCAATTAACAGGGTTCCACCAAGAATTGGCTAGAGACTTTTGGCTGATTTCTTTGCCTTTCTCATTTTTTTATAAATGAACTCTTAATGACATTGAAAAATTGCAAATGGCCAACATTCCCTTTTTTGGTGAACTTAACCTACAGCATTCTTATTTTTAGTCTGTAAAGGTAAATGTCCGACATGAGATAATAATTCTTTAATTAATTTGGTCTCTTTTCTTTCCGAGGGGTGGCCTTTCCATAAAGGTAATTGTTGAATTTTCTGACTTGCTCAACCTCTTCACAAGCTTTTGTCACCCATTCTTTCAGAGTAATAAAAATTGGCCTGCAATGCCAAGTTAAGCACACTCTTATTTACAGTCTCTAGTTCCATTAAATCTTCCTTAGCTTGTTCTTGTAAGACATTTTTGATATGATCTTCTTTATTAAATTTGGCTTAAAACTCAACTACCCTTTTAGTGAGCACCAATTGTAAACTTTTGGGGGAGCTATTTAATTTTAAAATTGTAGCTCATTTCAACTCTCCTGTTAGATGCACAGGTTTTTGATATGTGCGTTGTATGATCTTATGATAATTAATTTTATAGGGCAGTAATAGTATAAAGACTATTAACTAGTTACTTTTCTTACAGCCAATTTTGATTATTAGGTCCAATGCTAAAATAATGCTTGTCCTAATCTTTGAAAGTACTTCTGGAATAAAAGAACTTCTCCCTCTGACTCTTCCTAGTGGTAGAACCTGACTTAATATTAGGTCAGAGGTTCTTCTTATCTCTTGATGCAAGAGTACAAAGATGGTAATAAAATAGACAAAGTATATCTTAGCCCTTAAACTCTAGTCCCTAGAGTAAAATATGCACTGAATGTATGACAGGCTATATATTATTATGGTCTTTAATATAAAAAGTATTTTTTCTATCTGCTTTATTTAATCAAACACAAGGGCCTTATCAGGGAATTTGGCACTTAACTCTTTTGTTGATGCCCTAATCAGAGATTTTGGCCATCAGTGATAAATTAAACCTCCAGTCATGCCCAACGATGACCTTCTTCATCAGTTTAGTTGGATTCTGCCACTGACCATAAATTTGACTTCTTATGGGTTGAATCAATGAATGTGTCATAATGCCTTTGCTCAACCCCAGTATCTCACCCTTAATAAGCTTGCAATCTACTTAGATAATATTACTTTTACCCATAAACAGCAGCTCATGATAACAAAAAGGTTAACTCACAAGTTGCTTATCACAAATGCCATCAACTTCCTAGCAACTCAGAAACCCTTTAGTCAATCAGTTACAAAACTCAAAATACTCCTACAAGTTAATTAAATTTTAATATTAAAATTGACAACCTAGTTAGAAGTTTACTATTAGGGATCATACCCAATGAAATGTTAGTAACTAGCGGGATCAAAACCCAGCGGATTATTAAATATTCACTAAGGATACTTCATAGAAAAATAGTTACTATACTAATTAATAACTCCTACATCCACTAGTGGGCCTCATCCCCTAGTGGATAAGCGGGTTTATTATAATCAATTAAGTTGAGTAATGTGGTCATGATGAAATCCCAATAGCGCCACTGCATCATGAGTGAATTGACTTAGCTCTAAATAATATCTAATTATCATAAATAAAGATAGCTTTCTATCGTAAAGATTATTGGCTGTTTTTACAAGTTAGGAAGCTAGTAGTTGGACCAGCCAACAGATAACCTGTGCATGTAGTGTGAAGAGTACTTGCACTACACATGGGTCAGATTCATCATAGATGGCTTTAACAACTTAGGAACTGTATACAAACAGTTCAGTTTCTCTGTCATCTTTAGTTTAATGGCATTTTATTACAAGCCTGGATAGATGATCTGAAATTGTCTCCTCCTATTTCTTTCAATACAACTTTTATGCCTTCAGCTTCTGGTTTTTCACCGCAACTTATCTAAATATTTAGTCAGTTGACAAGTATTTTAGCATTTTTATCCAAAGATTCTACTGATATTGTGACTCAATGTTGCATCTCAATCATGTCTAAACCATGATTGGTCATTATAACTTCCATAAAATTGAATCTCCATTAATACTTCTTCTTGTTTAATAGATATAGAGTTCAAGATCTGTGCTTTAAGTCTTTTTAGTTCATCATAAACATCTGTAATTTCAGCATGACCCTGAGATTCATAATGCTGATAATAAGTTGCAATTTCAAAAACTCTCTTTAGCATCTCTATTTTTTAATAAGATGATATTGCTTCATGGTTTTGCATCAGCGTCAGTGACGTGGCCGCCATTTTCTTAAGTAATAAATTGATGACACACCCTTTAATTTTCTGATGATTCAAGTCCATATCATATCTCCACTGAGAGGTGTAGCCTGTTTGCTCTGACAATTAATTGACAATGGCACTTATTTTTTGTTTTTATTCAGTGATTAATTTTTGATTTAGGTTAAATGTTTGTAGCACAATTTGTGAGGTTGAATCAAGACCTTGGCAGATCTGATAAAAGCTAGCATAAGAATGAGCAACCAAATTGAAATAAACTAATTCTATTTTATTGTATACAAAATTAAATCAGTGTATTTAGCTGCTGTCTAGCTTTTTGAGTCTCATGTTACAAGTGGATGGCTGTGCATAATTAACAAGATATTCCTCCAGCTGTCTGGCATTGTGAAAAAACCCTACTAAAGCAGAAAGAGACAGGGAAAATAAATGCTTTAACTGCCTTCTTCTTTCAACCTAAATTTTTAAGTGGGAAAAAGCCTGCTGTCTTTGTCAATTGTGTCAGTGGGTAGTGACTAAAATCTTTGCATCAAGTGTTCACTCACAACCTCTATTCTTTCCTTGATTCTCTTAAATAGTGACAATGGTTTTCTTTGCCCCAATGTACTCCAAGCTCAACTTTTTGGGGTCCAATTGCACACCTCCCCTGAATCAACCACTACATACTTTACTATATTTTTTCCATTCATACTGTTGTCTTCTTATTGTAAAATAAATTTGGCTCAGAAGCCCCCTGTAGTGAGCAACATTAATTAAAATTGGTGGCTGCAAAGGTTCATAGGAGCTTCTCTACTTAAAATAATTGTTTAATATTTGAAGATAAGAGGCATGATCTGAGCCAGCATTGTTTCAGTTAAAAGCTTTGACACTGAAAAAAACAGATAACTAGAAAAACTAATTATGACAATAAAAATATATTTTATTAGGAATATTATCCTTCTATTTATAGATACCTCATGGCAATTTAATGACCAATTATTAAAAATCATTGGTATCACTTGCCATAAAATAACTTTACTTTCATTTTTGATCCCCCAAGTTGTGTCAATTGCCCCACAATTTTGTTATTCTAACATTATCAGCAACTGAACCCACTACCTGTTTTAAGTATAAATTATCAGATTAGCCATACTTAATATATTGATTAACTGAAGTAATTGATAATTTAGAGCTTATCACTAGAAAGCCTGAAGATAACTAAAAGCTAGTAATAAATTGGCATCTAGGCCCAAAAAAATAGTTACTAATTTTGTAAATTATTGGAAGAAACATAATCTGGTTAAAAATCCATAATGACTTTATTTCAAAGTCCTACCTTAGCAGTCAACAATTATGCTTATCTCCAAAAAAAGCTTAATAGTGGAAGAGTTTTTCATTTAATTATTAAAATTAGAGCTGGTGATTTGTTTGAGGAAGTTAAAAATGATTACTGGTAATCTTTGCAATTTTATAAGAGATCTGAACAGGATAATTGATAAAATATATTCTAACAACTGTCAAAATAGAGGTGATTTCAATTCCTGGTTTAGGTATTGATCTATTGTAAGTCCTGGGGAACATCCCCTGGCTGTTGATTGGGCCATCTTCCCATTTCTAAGTAAGAAGACACCAAAGAGGATGGCGGTACCTCTCATTACTCAGGGTGATATCACTCACATAGTAGACAAGTGATGGGTAACAGCTCTTCCACTTCAGACCCCACCCCAGTACCCACACTCACCTCAGCAGAACTGTTATGGGAAATCATTAGAATCTGCGCCAAGATTGTCAAATTGAAAATTGGCCAGAACGCCTGACAGTTCCAATTCAATTAATATGCTGATCAAACAAAGCACCTTCCTACCAAAGTCGTCGTGGATCATCCTTGATGATCAGGCTATAGCATCAGGTGCCATCATGAGGGTTTAAAGCCCCCTGTTGGCAATTTGGGCATTGCAGCTGATGTGATGCCACTGACTGAACAAATGGTCCAGCAACCAAGCGTGGGTGGGTTAGGCATCCCAAACCTGTTCCCAACCAAATGGACCTGCCCCTATGTGGGGTGGCCTTGGGGGATTCCCATTGCTTGTTGGGCCAAACGCTGTTGTGCCAACTGTTGGAAACATAACTGAGCCTCAGTTCAGATGTTTGAGGTTGAACTGACAGCAACTCAGCCCACTGCCAAATTCTGTGATGTCAGTTCCCAAGGAACAAACCCACCCATTCCCAAATAATTTTCCAGTTAGGTCAAAATTGAGGGTCCCAATCCTGGCTTGTCACTACCCCAATTGACCGCTATTTAATCAGTTGCATAGCACTGAGAAAATTGTTGGTTGATTTTCTTTAATTTCTTTAAATAAAAATTTTGCCAAAAAACCAAACAATTTTGATTATCTCTTCTGACTGCATCACTGATGGCGTTTCCCTGGTGGCCCATTGGTCCATATACCAGATGGGCTCTACCAGTACTCTTGGTCACTACAGCCCCCTCCATCATCAATTAGATTCAGTGAGTCTGATATTTTTGGCTCTACAACCCTGTTATCACTAACTTCCAGCAGCAATACATGGGGATCTTGTGGTTTTATGTCCACCAATTGCAAGAGAGAGTCTGCCTCCTTGCCACCCCAGTTGAAATGGCTCCATATGCTGAAGAACTCATTGAGACTATCTCAGCTATCCCACCCCCTGCAGCAAGACCCCCTGGGTCAGGAGTGGGTTCAGTGTGGTCGTTGTTGGGATCATACTCACTATTGTGCTGCACCAACAATTCGTTGTTTCCCAATTCCTGGCTCCATATCAAGTTGTTCAATTGGCAATGCCTCATGCATTCTGGCTTGCTTTTGGGTTCTTACGCACCCTGACTGGCAGGCTGGTCTAAACTTCTTCTTTCATTTCCATGACATAATTGACCAACCATTATTTCCAGCCATTTCCGCCTTGTTCTTTGAACTGGGCGCCGCAGTGGTTACTCTTTACTAAATGAATGTGAAATCAGTAGTTTGCTGTTTGTTGTTTGATTGTCACTTTCCAACTTTGGGAGAAGTATCCGCTCTACCTTGGGAAATCTTCTTCAATCCACCCAAGCTGCGCAGATTGCACCTCTTCCTCCTTCCACTAGCCTGGAGGGAAGTTTGAGTGTCCCCTCCCGGGAGATCGCCAATCAAGTTCTTGATGCACTCACTGAAGTGCAAATGTGTACATCAATTTCACTTAATAACACTTCTGCGTTATCCCATGCCCAACAAGGGCTCGCGTTGTTAGATGCTGTGGATGGGGATGCCCGCCATCGGGTGAGAGGTCTTTTACGCCCTTCCTCACAAGCAGGAGACTCCACCCCACTGATTGCTGTCATGTTGGCCGCCCTGAAGCCCCCTGTGTCCCAATCAGACCACCTATTCAGACTGATCTATGCCATGGACGAAGCCCCCAGCTTGGGTTCTTTGATTTCTACCTTTCATGAACTGGCCCCCACGTTGGGTCTATCTATTGATATGCTTCAGGCAGTCTTTAGATTGGGCTTGGATTCAGGTTCCGCTCATCATGAGGTCTGTTCTACCATCCAAGGATCAGTAGATCAAATATTTGCCTCTGCTTCCACCATCATCGCCTTACCCCATCATGTTACCCATTATCAAAAGGCAAATTTCTTGATTGGATTACCCAAAGTGGACGCAGATGACGCGCCTATCTCCAAATTAGTAGTGGATCTGGGTACTGATCTTGCTGTAACCCCAAAGTCTGAGTTGGCAGGTACATAGTTAACTATTAATGATTCTGTTAAAGCCCAGATGGAGGAAGTCATTTCCCCCACCCTCATACTTCCAATGTTTGCTACATCAAAGGACCCCAACCTTACCCCCGATATGCCTGTTATTTCTTCAGTTGCAAATGAGTTGGTCAAATCTTCCAATAAACAAAACTCTTGCTTATTTCCTAGTGCCTATGAAGATCAGTGTTGGCTCGCATCATGTCTCCTTTGAAGCTCTGGTGGATACTGGAGCTGCGGGGAACTTCATGAGTGTTGAGTTGGCACAACAATTAAAACTGGAAATGGATACAGGCTCCCTCAGTAATGGTGGCCTCATCTTCTTATCAGCCCTCATATGTCATTCACCAACTGGTACCCTTTTCAATCCACCAGTTCAGCTTCTGTGATCGCTTTTCAGCTATGCCAAACTTGGTGTTTCCAGTGATCTTAGGTGTGGGGTGGTGGCGCTGACAACATGTGAAGATTCATTTAGAGTCTAATACATTGTCATTTACTAATGATCATTTGGAGGGAGAATTCCCTTTAATTGTACCCTCAAGAAGATACAAGGAACCAGCTCTATCACTACCCTGGTCACTTCTGTGGGCATCCTGGCCAATTTCCCCAAAAGCTTAATGCAATATCAGAGAATCTTTGACATGGAAAATGCAGATCGCCTGCCTAAGCACACTAGGTTTGATTGTGGGTTTCAAACAACCATGGAGTTGGTGAACATCAACTGTCTGTTGCATCCCCATACATTGGAGGAAGAAGTTGCACTCAATACCTGGTTGTACAATATGTTGAAAAAAGGTTGTTTGTTCAAAGAGACCTCACCTGTCACCTCCCCCATTGTCTTCACCAAAAAAGTGGATGGTTCTCTCCGTCCCTGCATGGATCATGGTCATTTGAATAAAATACCAGTTTCTGATACCTACCCATTGCCTTTGGAGAAGACAATCAGCCAGTCAATTGCCAAATCCCGTATGTTCTCTAAGCTGGATCTGGTGAATGCCTTCAACCAAATTCGGGTAATGGAAGGGCAGGAATGGTTAACCATGATCTGGATGAAGCGAGGCATTTTTCAATTTCGTGTAATGCCCTTCAGGATGAAGAATGCTCCCGCTACATTTCAATGGATGATCAACAATGTACTGGGTGACCTCCAGTTTACCTGTGCAATTGCATACATTGATGATATCCTGGTTCACTCCCCAACTCCTGAACAACACACTACTGACTTGGAAGCGGTGGTGGTCACCTTGCATAAGGCAGGTTTGTTCCTCAAACCTTCCAAGTGTGAGTTTTATAAGGAGGAGGTTACTTTCCTTGAGAGCCTGGTTCTCAAAGATTGTTATGCAATCCCTCCCAACAAGTTCAATGTGATCTAATAATGGCCAACTCCAACTACACAGAAACAACTTTGGAGTTTCTTGGGAACTATCATCTTCCTAAAAAAATTTTCCTCAGCACTTTCCCAGTTGGCTGCACTGCTCCATCTCCTTACTGGGAAAAACGTATTATTTTGTTGGACGCCTGAATGCCAGCAGGCATTTGAATTGATCAAGTAGGTATTTGTGTCTCCACCCATTCTGAAACACACCAATCCCATCAAACCATATATTGTTGCATGCAATGCCTCATCAGTAGCAGTGGGAGCAGTGTTACTTTAGGAGCACGATGGTCTTGAACGTCCAGTTGCTTACTTTTCCCAGAAGTTCACAGCCATAGAGCAGTCTTGGGCCATTTATGACAAGGAATTGGCAGCTGTTGCATGGGCATTAACTCATTGGCGGTATCTGTTTCAGGGTTCCCGCCATGAATTAATGGTCTGCATGGATCACCAGGCCCTTTTGTATTTTTGCAAACCCCAAAAATTGGTGCATTGGCAAGCTCATACCTATTGGGACCTGTGCAGTTTTAACTTTGAATATGAATTTGTTAAAGGTGCGCTCAATGTACTTCCCAATTTCCTAAGCTGCAGTCTCACCCACTGTCCCTCAGAACCAGAGGAAGTGGATCTTGTTACCATAATTCCTGCCACTCAGATCCTGTTGATCGTTCCCCCCATTGTGTCCTCCATTGCTTTGGCTCCTGACGCCCCACTAATGGCTCAGGTTTTAGCTGGTCAAATGGCCTGCCCTGAGGGCGTGGAGTTGGTTGAGCAGTTGGCTCACTTGAGTCACAAACACTCCCTATACTCCTTAGAAGAGGGACTCATTTACTTCCAATCTCACATCTGGGTTCCCCCCTCCTTCTGATCAGAGGTATTCCGTGAATATCATGATCTCCCCACAGTTGGACATCCTGGTAACAAGAAATGCATTGATTTGATCAAGCGAACATTTAATTGGGCAGGTTTGACAAAAGAGGTCCCAGCTTGGATCGCCAATTGTGTTACTTGCGCTAGGGCCAAGTCAGACTGCTCCAGAAAAATGGCCTCCTGCACCCCTTACAACAGGCGGAGGGCCCATGGACCTCAGTGTCATGGACTTTATTGTTGAACTCCCCTGTTCTAATGGGTTCATAGCGGTGATGGTAGTGGTGGATCATTTCACAAAACTTTCCCTTTTTATATCTTGTACTTTCACAATTATGTCAGAAGAAACTGCCTGTCTTTTTGTATGCATGTGTTTTTGATTTTTGGTCTTCCCCAGGAGATCATCAGTGACTGGGGTTCACAGTTTACCACACGGTTTTGGAGTGAACTCCTATCAATCCTGAAAGTATCCTCCTGTCAATCCACGGTGTATCACCCTCAGTCTGACAGACAGACTGAATGGGTCAATCAAGTCCTCAAACAGTACCTGCGTTGCTATGCTGCAGTAGCGCAGGATACTTGGGCCGGTGACTTGCCCCTCACTCAATTCACTTACAATAATGGGATCCACGCGTCCACAGGGTTTTCCCTTATGAAGCAATGTTGGTTTATATCCTTCATTTTTGGTTGGGCTGTGCTTGCAGCCTGAGGTTCAAGCTGCTGCGGACCATGCTGCCCATATCAGATTGACTCAATCTTTAGTGTGGGAACACCTTACCAAAGCCATCGACAACTACAAGTGGTTTGCAGATCATAAGCATCTTCCAGGTTATGATTTTTTGGTGGGTTCCTACGTTATGCTCAATACCCATCATTTAAGAATTCAAACCCCTCCCCATAAATTCGCCAGTAAATGCTTGGGCCCCATTTAGTGGTGGAGGTACTGGGTAATGGGGCGTTCTGACTGAAGCTTCCTATGCATTGGAAGAAGCACCCTATTTTCCATGTTTCCCAGCTGTCACCCTTCAAGGGTGCAATTCCCACAGAACTGGAACTGATAATCATTGATAATGAGGAAGAAGCTGAGGTAGAGGCAGCCTGGCATCCCAAAAGTCATGACGTTCCATCCAATATCTAGTGTCCTGGAAAGGGTATCCAGCCTACAAAAATAGTTGGGTCAAGGCGTGCAATTGCACGAATTGCATGGACCTGGTCAAAGCATTCCATATATCCCACCCCAAGGCTCCCCATCTCCCCCCAGAAAGTCACAACAATTATGGCTATCAAGTTACCCAAGGCACACAAGAATGTGGCTCTGGTGCAGTTTCCCGGTGGGGGTGCCCTTCCTTTGGAAAAAGGAAAGAGTAGTGTAAGTCCCGGGGAACATCCCCTGGCTGTTGATTGGGCCATCTTCCCATTTCTGAGTAAGAAGACACCGAAGAGGATGGCGGTACCTCTCATTACTCAGGGTGATATCACTCACATAGTAGACAAGTGATGGGTAACAGCTCTTCCACTTCAGACCCCACCCCCAGTACCCACACTCACCTCAGCAGAACTGTTATGGGGAATCATCAAAATCTGCGCCAAGATTGTCAAATTGAAATTGACTGGAACACCCGATGGTTCCAATTTGATCAATATGCTGATCAAACAAAGCACCTTCCTACCAAAGTCATTGGGGATCATCCTTGATGATCAGGCTATAGCATCGGGTGCCATCAATGAGGGTTTGAAGCTCCCTGTTGGCAATTTGGGCGTTGCGGCCAGTGTGATGCCACTGACTGAACAAATGGTTCAGAGACTGAGCGTGGGCAGGTTGGGCGTCCCAAACCCATTCCCAACCAAATGGACCCACCCCTATGTGGGGTGGCCTTGGGGATTCCCATCACTTGTTGGGACAAACGCCATCATGCCAACTGTCAGAAATGTAGCTGAGCCTCAGTTCAGATGTTTGAGGTTGAACTGACAGCAACTCAGCCCACTGCCAAATTTTGTGATGTCAGTTCCCAAGGAACAAACCCACCCATTCCCAAACAATTTGCCAGTTAGGTCAAAATTGAGGGTCCCAATCCTGGCTTGTCACTATCCCAATTGACCGCTATTTAATCAGTTGCATAGCACTGAGAAAATTGTTGGTTGATTTTCTTTACTTTCTTTTAATAAAAATTTTGCTAAAAAACCAAACAATTTTGATTATTTCTTCTGACTGCATCACTGATAGCGTTTCCCTGGTAGCCCATTGGTCTGTATACCAGATGGGCTCTACCAGTACTCTTGGTCACTACAGCCCCCTCCATCATCAATTAGATTCAGTGAGTCTGATATTTTTGGCTCTACAACCCCATTATCACTAACTTCCAGCAACAATATATGGGGATCTTGTGGCCTTATGTCCACCAATTGCAAGAGAGAATCCATCTTCTTGCTGCCCCAGTTGAAATGGCCCTATATGCCAAAGAACTCATCAAGACTATCTCAGCAATCCCACCCCTGCAGCAAGACCCCCTGGATCAGGAGTGGGTTCAGTGTGGTTTGTTGTTGGGATCATACTCACTAATGTGCTGCACCAACAATTTGTCATTTTTCTAATGCCTGGCTCCAGATCAATCACTCAGTCAGCAATGCCTCTGGCATTCTGAATTGCTTTTTGGGTGCTTATGCATCTCAACTGGCAGGCCATTCTAAACTTCTTCTGCTGTTTCCATGACATCTATTCTCACTTTTACAAATGTCTTGGCTAATAGTGTCAACTATACCTATTGAAGAAGTTTCCAACTGAACATATCATATATGATTCAGTGGACTCTGTGGTGGAAATTGAGAATGCTATAAGCTAACATCTATAGTCTCACATGCCTTGACCCATAAGGAGTGCCACTTAATGTCCTCTACATTAAGGTTGGCACTTTAATAGAGCTATTGCAAAACTTTACCACTCCAAAGCATTGTAATAAAATTTGGCTTTGGGTGAAGGCTCTGTTCAAGCACATCTTTAAAAGCCATAATATCTATAAAGTTTGGCTAGGAAGAACCTGTCCTCATCCTCTGCATTCCTTTGATACTATTAAACTACTACTTTCAGTTCAAATGTCTACAGTTTCTAGGTAAGGTCTTATTTACTATAGCTATCAATAAGGTACAGGGGCATAGCTTGAAAGTGACTGGCATAGATCTGAGGAGTGATATTTTCTCCTATGGCTAATTATATATGATATGCTCTAGATTCAGCTCCCCTTACAGCCTGGTCAGCCCTCCATCCTGAGAGCAAAACTATGAATGTGGTTTACAGGGAAGAACTAAACACTTAACTGGAGGGTAAACATATAAACATTAACTTATAAGGAAGTCAGCTTCCTGACTATGTATACCCGTATGCTTAGGGTGGATATAGGAACAAAGAGCTTTGGCCAAATACCTGACTATTGTTAGACCTATATCACATGCCTATTTATATCTACTAGTATCTAAATACCCATGCTTTGCTACAGTGTTTATAACTTACCAGATGACTCTAATTTATTTTAATTTTTATATTGGTAGATAGCCATCAATAAGTCCAGAAACCATTAAACTTATTATACATTCCAACCTCCGACCACTTAGCCAAAATCAATTAAGCCTGCCAAATTAACCAAACCATCAATTACTTACCTGAAACTATTGAGCCCATCAAATCAGCCAAAAAAATGAACCACCACTCAGCAAAAACCAATTGTTGAACTTATAAACCAGCCAAAGACTACCAACCACTTATCAAAACCTATAAAGCTATTGGATTAAATGCATTGTATAATTTGATTTATTTGTAACTCATATTATATACAAATTTTAGCTTTCTGCACTCCTTCTTCATATAAATTTAACTATGCCAAATCTCGCACTCCTCCATGTGTGCAATATGCTTAAAAATTTTTTTTGGGGGGGAACCTCCTTTAAAAAAAGCTTTAAAAAGTATAAAATAATCAGGAAATTAAGCCTACTCAATAAAACCCTTTTTTGAAGTTGGCACCATATTTTAAACTGAGTTATAGAATTTTCCTCACAAATACAAATTATTTCTTAAGTCTGGATTGTGTCCAAGTGTAAACTATAAGCAACTTAAAATATATAGTACTGAGTACATAAATATATAAATACCTTTTATAAGTCAGTTAAAATATGGTGCTGATTTCAAAAAGGGTTTTATTGAGTAGGCTTAATTTCTCAATTATTTCATACTTTTTAGAGCTTTTTTAAAGGAGGTTCTTTTTTCCCAAAAATTTTTTTTGAGAAGGGTCTTTTTTCCCAAAAACTTTACCCCCAGCTCTTTTCCCCTCAAAAAATTAGTGCATTTTTAAAAGTGGCTCTTTTTCCTACTTTTATTAAATATTAATATCTCTATATATTGTTTTTGCCCTTACTATTTCTATAAAATTAAAACTTATTGTGTATCTATTATATATAGTATCTATAAACAAATATACTGAATAAATTATTTTATTAAATTTAGTTGATTTTATTGGTCAAATTATAGTAAGTTTACTGATCACCATCTACAATACTTCATTTTATTAAATTTAGATGATTTTATTGGTCAACATATACTGAATTTACTGATCGCCATATACAGTAATTCATTTTATTAGGTTTGGTTGCTTTTATTAGCCAATCTGTGTAAATTTATTGATCGCTATCTAAAATAATTCATTTTATCAAATTTAGATGAGTTTATTGGTCAACTTATGCAAAAACGATAGCCATCTAAAATGATTTAAGCTCGTCCCGCTATGAGCTCATTTTGACTGAATTTTGAACATACCCGCCAGCCATAGGACATATCAAAAGCGCTTCGAAGCTATCGCTTCACCGATGCCGGAAAAAAGTTTATCCGGAGTTGTATGAGTCCCACAAGTATCCATCACTTCCGAGCCCATTTTTTATTTACTAAATTAATGGGCAGATACTTGACCAATATTTACAAAAGTAAAATGGAACCTAAGTTGGAGCATCCTCGATTTTTGGAGAAGATGATCATCCAAATCGGTCCCGTATTTTCAGATTTATGCGCGAACAAACAGAAAAAAGAAAAAATATACATACAGGTCGAATTGATAACCTTTTTCAGTCGGTTAAAAAAGGGTACAGAGTTTTCTCTTCATGTATTAACATAGATTACAGAACAATAGTTATAATTTTTTACTATATTGAATCATAATAGCTCATTTGATGTATTTGAGAATTTGAAATAAAAAGCTTTTGTCTTAGATAAAATTTTTGGGGTGAAAGACGAGTTGGTAGGGTGTACGACTATTAGCCTGAAGGCTGCAAGTTTACTCCCACCCTTCGCACATTGGGTGTCAGCCGAAGGTTCCTACTGGCAGTTAATAGGTTAAACATGATTACCTTACCCATGACATGACCAGAAAAATTCGAGTCCTGATCTGGTCAAAACTTTTTTGGTTGAGTAACCGTGTTCAGATTACTAAATCGGATTTCGTTTCTTCATTCCTAAATTTCGGCAATGTCCGTCCTCTGTCCGCTTGCCTCAGATAAAATACATAAATTCAGAAAACATTTTTATGTATTTTGAAATGCCGTAGCGAAGCACGGGTATCTGTATGCTAGTAACTCAATAAGGCTCAACTATAGTTGAATTGTACTGGTTTATGTGATTATAATGTGGAACTTTCTAAATTTCGAAAATGCAAACTCTCCGTTTAGATTGATTATAATAGTATTTTATAAAAGCAAAACAATTACATTTAGATTATATATAAAATGTAGGTTTTTAAAATTGTTTCTTAGTGCACATCCATGAACCAAGAAATATTGCCAAAATTGGGAATTGTAGCTTTAGTAGTTTTATGATACGGCGATTTATGGATTCTATATTTAGATTAGTTTGTAACTGGAGTAATACTAGTGACATTAAAATACTAAAAAGGTGAGGGATCTATTCGTTTGAATACTGAATAAAGGGAAGGAGCAAAAAGTACTGTAATGGATCGGTACGATGCTATTACTAGCTGACTATTTATTAAAAAAACGTACATGCAGGTTGAATTCAGAACCTTCTCCTTTATCAAAGTCGGTTAAAAAAGGGAATATGGTTTTAGATCACCTCGAAGTCAGGATAGAATATTGCCCGTGTATGCCATTGATCCAATTGGCTAGACTTTAGTGGGTGATCTAGGTTGGATTATTAGGAGTACTAAAGGCAAATCAAGTGCGATTTAGGTTATAAAAACAATTTAAGAGTTGGAGCAATTAGTGATTGATGGATGATCTATAATGAAAATATCGATAAGGTAGATCTGCGGCGTAATGGGACTGAATATTGAAAAGCTATGCATGAAAGCTCATTTGAAGGATGGAAACTTTACTGAACTTGGCTCTTGTCCTTGGGTTTGTATGTAACTTCGTAGCAATATGGGTAGTTCTGCGGCAGGGAGTGAAGCAAATTGACCTTAAGCTGGCGTTGGTAATGGCCTTGTGCGATATGATTGTAGTGGTGTACAAATTAACGGTGATAGCGTATGTCCGCTTCTCAGGTGACTCATGGCCTTTGGTGGATGTCAGTTTTGGGCAGTGGCATGGCGCCATGACTACGTTCTTGCTTCAGGTGTCAGCATCGTGTGTTGGCCACTTGGCTCTGTTGAGGTTTTGGGCCATTTTCCTAAGACGTAGAGTGGTTGTTTGGAAGTGGTGGTGCTTGTTTCTAGTCCCGCAAGCCATCTTGCTTTGGTTTATCGTTGTGACAGGTATTAAGGGCTATTATGTAGCTATACAGAATAACTTCTTTTTCTTTCCAAATGTTATAACGCACGATTTGACGGTCAGAACAAGTCGCCATCTAGTGACAATATCATATGTATTTGCGCTGGTGGCGGTGAATGTGAGCTATCCTTGTATCGCGCGAAGGTACGGAAACTACCTTAAGTACCTTCAATTAGAAGGGTCGCTTTATAAACATACCTTTCTTGTCTATGCCAAGATCATAGGATTAATACTTATGTACAATTTGACAATGCTTCCTGCTGCGTTTGTCTTACTTATGGAGATGATCACTAACAACCTGCAATCATACGCTTTTGAAAGTTTTGCCGTGCTCGTCCTTGTCACTATGACTATTGTTAATCCGCTCATTCTATTGATCATACACCACAGATCTCTTTGTGAATTTAAGGCACTCTGCTGTCAGATCAAAAGCTGGCTAAAAATCCCAACTGACGATATAACTACGCAATTATAAATTTAATCTCTTTATAAGATGGAAGTGTAGTGTTCAATTGATTTTTATGCGTATACTAGTGGAGTTGCCTAGTGTTGCTCGAGTTTATTTATTATCAGCTGATTCGAACTGATTAATTTAAATTTTATATTATAGCTAGCAGAACCCAGCTGACATTTTCCTGCATTTATATATTTATTTATATAAAAATGGATGGTCTGTATATAATCTAGAATCTATAATGCATTGTATAAAAACATGAAAAAATAAAAGATGACTCATTCTGATAAAATTATATTATTTTTATTGGTATAAATAGATGTTGAACTAAATAAATTTTTTATAAATAATTCATGTGAATGAACAATATTTTTAACTATTCCATTTGCTATATAATTGAACCAACTTAAAATAATTGAAACTAATACTAACATCTAGTGTAATGCAATTGGATAAACAATATTTTTTTAGTTTTATTTGGTGTATAGATGTACAGAGTTTATGGATTTCCTACTCTGGAGCAAGCAACATATAGTTGACTATGCAAAAAATATGGATTTTTTAAATTTAATCTGGCAATGCGCAGCAACTACCCTTGAGCTCTATTGATTGTCATTACAAAAGCAAGATACACAGGAAAGTGTAGTCATTTGAATATGAAGGGCAAATCAGTGGGAATCATTAGGAATGTATGGAATCAGCATATTTTCTCCTTTACATTTGCCATTAATTATTGTCGCTTCAATCACATTTGACATCAGTTTTTTTCATGGAAAGTCTGGTTTCATTGCACAACTTTGGTGAGTTCAGATTCTGAAGGAGCAGTATTGGTGAGCCAACTTTCAAGGTTAATATGTGTGGTGGTATTCCAGGAGGCTCCAATGAATTGAAAAATTTGACTGGATAATTAATATAGTTATATATACTAATATCCATTTATATATAAAAATTATTTGAGGTGGGTTGACCTTGGGACAAATATACCACACCAAGAATATTTTCTAGCCAGTACAGGTTGCAAACTCAAAGCCTGCACTAGGGGTGGAAGCAGTTTTACCCGCTCAGCTAACCACCCTTTCCATTTATATATATATATAAATAAAATTATTAGATTTATATTTATTACTATATTGGCTCATCATTTTTAACCAACTTTGAAAAAAAATTGAGAAAAAAGAACCTCCTTCAAAAAGCTCTAAAAAGTATGAAATAATCAAGAAATTATGCCTTCTCAATAAAACCCTTTTTAAAGTTGGTGACATCTACCAACCTACTTATAGAATTTTACTCACAAATAAATTTTGATCTTATGTCTGGATTGGGTCCAAATATAAACTATAAGCAACTTAGAATATATAGTGCTGATTATATATATTTTAAATATCTATTATAAGTCAGTTAAAATATAGCACCCATCTAGTACTAAAAAAATATAGCACCAACTTTAAAAGGGTTTTATTGAGGAGGAATAATTTCTTGTTATTTCATACTTTTTAGAGCTTTTTTAAGGGAGGTTCTTTTTTTCCTCAAAAATTTTTTACCCCAGTTCTTTTCCTTTAAAAAATTAGTGTATTTTTAAAAGTGTCTCTTTTTCCTACTTTTATTAATTACTATCTCTATATATCTATTTTGTTCCCTTACTATTTTATTATAAAATTAAAACTCATTATATATATTATATATAGTATTTTATAAACAATTATACTAATAATTCATTTCATTAAATTTAGTTGATTTTATTGGTCAGATTATATTAAATTTACTGATCACCATCTACAATACTTTATTTTATTAAATTAAGATGATTTTAATGGTCAACATATGCTAAATTTACTGATCATTATCTACAGTAATTCTATTAGATTTGGTTGCTTTTATTAGTCAGTTTATGGTAAATTAATAATCACTATCTAAAATAATTCATTTTATCAAATTTAGATGAGTTTATTGGTCAAATTATGCAAAAATGATAGCCAACTATAATGGTTAAAGCTCATCTCACTATGATCCCATACTGCCTAAATTTTGAACATACCCCCCAGCCATAGGACATAAATTATAAGTGATTGCGCTAGGATTTAAACAACCAACAATTTAAAATTTAATTTTAGAGCTAAAAGCTGAGCTGATTATGCTATTTTTTTAAAAAACTCCATACTTTATTTAAAAATAAATTTTAAGGGAAAGTAAGAGGGGAGGCCAGAATACAGGCAATTTGGCCAAGGGTAAAAAGGACTGGGAATTTGGGCCTCTAGAGTTCTAGCACCTCCAACCATTGCTGATTGGTGATCGCCATCACTAGCCATGGTTCTAGCATTGGTGGGCTTACAGGCCATTTGATTCTCAGTCAATTAGTTACCTCATTGCATATGATAAGTGATCCAGTGGGGAAAGCCAAATGTGCAGCTTTATAACACCTGGGGATTAGGTGCAAAATTTTGAGATCCAATGGAGCTGATCAGAAATATTCTAAATGGTCTTCAATACTGTAATGCACAGCTCTTGCCAATATGAGATGAATGAGTTGGGTAGCACCAGCCATATCACCAACCACATGACTGATAATCCCGCTAAAAACCACCCTCTCACCTGTGAACCATTTCTTGAATTCATGATGTATTTGTGGACCAAGGTTCCAGCAATGCTGCAAGCAAGCAGCATGGCCTGACCCCACAATAGGGCTGCAAATGAGGCCAATGCCTGGCCTAGCTCACTTGCTGAGCTCATTATTCTGGCTTCAGATTGTAATAAACTTTTAAATAAATTTTAAATGAGCAATATGATTTTATTTTAATAAATTGTGTTTGAGAAAATAAAACTGTATTTCCAGTTTCTGTTTCCTTGTTTTAAGGTATTTCCAATAGTTTAAAGTATTACAAAAAACCTAATTTTAGCTCTCAAGAAACATCCAAATTTTAGTTCAGGAAAGTCCCATATCCCACATAATGACCATTTGGAGGATTTGGGATGCCAGTCATTCGATACGCTGGATCATCGCCTTATCTAAATAATTTTCTAATTGGTCTGATTTCCCAAATTTGACCTCCAAATTTGTACACAAATTTGATTCAATATTCACAAGGCTGATGTGCAGATCAGGCTGACCCCAATCCATCACAAATACCAAACCTTTGTGGTAGGGGCGCTCATTACTCAAAATCTTGGCAATGAGCGCACAGTGAATTACCCAAACACAATAATGGTAAAATGAAGGCTTATAGTTGGATTGGAGCCATTCTCAGGGTTTTTATGAAGAAAAGATTCTGTAATGGATGTATTCCCAGCGGCAATTGTTTGCCTGATAGGATATGATGCATCATGGACCAGTATTTTTTGAATGTGGCACATTCATAATAATGGTGGGCTATGTCTGCTTCCAGTTCAGTGCATATGGGGCATTCTTTATGCTGGTAGTCCAGCCCACTGTGCTTGCCCAATTTGAATGCCTGATTTAGGATCTGCCAGGTTACTGAATGCTGTTTGGCTGTTACCAAATGGGAGTTCAGACCCAAAATCAACTCCTTCATCGGGTAGTTGGTGTCATGGCCTTTGGTAGTATAGTCATTTAGGATTTGTGGATGGGTGGGTGGATTGCATCCCAATTTTGGGAGTGGATCCCCATATTCTATCAGCGTTGATTTGTACCTTATTTTGACTAACTTGGTTGCATATTTGTTGGCAATTCAGTTACACTCCTCCCAGCTCATTATGGAAATTATTGCAGAATTATGGGCTTTGACGTCCCTTTGAATTTGGTCAGCATCTCGGGCTGATTGCTCAAATGACCATCCACCCTGGCGCACAGCCCAATTGCATAGTTGCCAGTAGTGTGGAGTATCCTTTCAGGAGGTTATCTGCAGGTGGTGCGCCATCCATTCACATATTGAGTGGGGAGAGACCAGCTCTTTAGGGCCTTGGGCTCTTGCCCAGTTCACACCTCTCGCTAGGGTTGGGCAGCGCATGTGCATCTGTGTTAGCTTAAGGAATGACTTTCCCCATATATGCCAGATGTGAGATTCAAAGTTCAGGAGGCCCATGCATCCTTCATTCTTTGGTTTTGACAGGGCTTCCAGTGATATCAGTGTCACCTTTGCCTTGAACCACAGGAAGGTTTGGAGCATAGTCCTGATTTTCTTCTCTAAGTTTGGGCTCATTGGCAGCACATGAGCAACATACCACAACTTTGAAAAGATGAAGAATTTATTGCCTGCACTTTCTCCTCAAGGCATAGTCTGGCGCTCTTCCAGCATGCCATTTGGACCAATAAGCTTGACAATACTTCCTGTTCAGTCTCCAGTATCTGGTCCCTTATTGTTGAATAGTATCCCAAGGTATCAGATTGTCTAGGAGTTCATGATTGGCGTTGTGTCAGTTGGCAGGCTAAAGTTTGGGTTGCCAATCCTCATCACTGAGGTTTTTGCCAAGTTGATTTTTGCGTTCAAATCTAGCTGGTAAAGGTTTAGTAGCTCCTCGGCACCCTGGAGTTCAGTCAGTGAGCTTATGCCTACTACCATATCATTGGCAAACGTTAGCATCTTCAGTGGCATTTGATTAGGGTAGACTAGGTCTCAGAATTTTGCATCCGCTGCTGCCAGCAGAATGTTGGATGCAAAATTAAAGAGTGTTGTTGACATAGGGTTGCCTTGTTGGAGACCTTGCCCAACAGGGATTTCATTGGCTACATCATCTGTGACAATCACCTTTGTTACTAGGCCCAAGTACAGCATCATTATCCATGCTCAAAAGTGCCAGGGATACTGACTGCCTTTAGTGCCTTGTGTAGGAATGACCATGCTACTTAGTCATATGACTTTGCCATGTTGAGGAACATAAGGTACCCCTGCTTGATACCCCTCACATCCTGGAGTACGCTCTGGACTGAACCAATGTTGTCCCATATACTACGGCCTTTGATAAAGCCATTCTGGGAATTATGGAGCGTGCAAAGTGCCATTGCCATCAGCTGATTAGATAGTATGCGTGTGAGCAGTTTATAATTGGCATTCAATAATGCAATTGGATGCCAGTTCCAAAGTTGGTATTGGAGGCCCTTTTTGTACAATAGTATGATTTGGGTCTCTTGGCCTCCCAGAATTTGCTGACCATTTTGTAAACAGTGGTTAAAGAGGGCTTTGAGCTCCAGCGCGATGCAGTCACAGAATATGCTATATATTTCTGCACACATATTGTTGGGGCCTGGTGCTTTCATTATTGGCAACTCCTTTAGTGTCCTCATAACTTCATTGATAGAGATTTTGGCGGATAGTTTGATGACATCTTCCAGCATACAGCCCCCCAGTGCTGGCTTGGACAGGTCAATAAGGGTCTTTGTCACCAATCCATTAATTTCTCATTGATGGAAAAGATCATTGTAGAATTGCTTGACCTCGCGCTTTATCATTTCAGGGTCTGTTGATACTCCCCTTTCCGCTGTCTCCACTTCCTGTACCCTAGCCTTGGTTCAAATTTCCTTGAGGTGCTTCATGCCCTCTTTAGTCATCATCCCCACTAAACTCTGATATCAGTAATTTGCATTGGTCCATCTCTCTGAGTCTTGCTTCATCATTAAGGCCCAATACTTTTTATGTGTTGTTTGGTACTTGCTCCACCAGTCCTCGCTGTCCTACCAGGTGAGCCTCAGCCTTTCTAATTTAGACTTTGGCTGCTTTGTGGCAGCAGTTCACTTGTGGGAGTTCATGTCATGTACACATGACATCATAGTGGGGATCAACCCCAAAGACAAGGCTGGGCGCTCGAAGGCCCAAAAGGGTAAGCTATAGGGCCTCCCAGACCTGAAGCACACCCTAGACCAGCGCTGGGTAAGGGCAAAATATGCCCAGGTTGGTCCTAGTGGGGTGCCAAGTGCCCAGCCCCTGATGGCAGCTCAAGCGTTAAAATGAACTATCTACTACATTAAGGCGGGGGGTTAGTTCACTTAGTTTTGGAACAAGGGTTCAAAACCCATTCCACCTATGAATTAACGCGCTCAGACTGAATCCAACTTCAGTTGAAATCCTGAGTGAAGTCAGTTTTGGCCTATTTACTAACTCGGATGGCAGTATCACCTTATTGGTGAGCCACTGCTTGGGCTACTGCAGCATATCCCCATTTTTCCCATCTGAGCTTAAATACGTTTTCCCTGACCAACATTCCTTGTTGTTCAACTTCCCAATAAACCTTGTCCCCATTATCCCATTTAACATTATGCTTTTTCTAATGATCCTGTGCACAAACCTCTTTGAGGAGGTCTCACGCTCCGTTAACCTTGCCATTCTCAACACAATCTAATTCTCACCTCATGCACCATTGGTCCGCCCAGGTACCCTCCAACCTGGGTCATCTACCCCTTATCCCCATGTGCACCGCGGCGCTTTTAGCTGGTTAATTATAGCATTTCTGTGCATATCTTATTATTGCTCCAGCACCTTCCACTGGGCAATAATTAATTTTATTCTAATGGCTAGTTCCCTGGCGTTAGGCCTGTGCACCAAGCACCGCCACGCTGGGAACTGGAGAGTTATAGACACTCTCCTAACATTAGTCGACCAACCTTATTTTCTTATGTGCACAAACTTTTTCCTTGTGGAGCTTTTCTGAGGTGGAAACAGTGGCTGTCAGCTGTGGGCTCCAGCTGTCATTAGCTGCACCGCTGTTTCCTCCTTTTCCCAAAGGTTGGAGCAACTTGGCATAATTTTGGTTGTCTCCAACTGGAAAGTATCCACCCTTCATGTTTGTACCTGATGGTTTTGGACACTTCTAGGTCTGAAGGTCGTGATTCCCCAACATTTCGCCAAATTTCTAAATGTCAATTTATAACGAGTTTTCTTTCACCCCCGCGTTTAACCAATATCATTGGAATCAGTGAAGCTGGGCCTGGGGGTGTTGGCCATGGATATCATCGGCCATTCCATCACAGTTCAAGGGACAAGGTCATTTGCATCTAAAAATGTATATTATAATGAAAACCTGAGATTTACCTCTGAACTAATTTTTCCCTCTCATGGTTCAGATCTTGAACCCATTCCTGTGTATGGAATTACACCAGAAAATTCTCATTTGACCTCTTCCATGATTTGCAGCACACAGGAAGTTGAAAAAGAGCTGCGCCTATTATATGAAAACATTTATGCACCTGCAGAAGGCATGGAGGGGTATGTAACCTCAGTAGTAAGAGTGGCCAAATATCCCTCCCCCTTTTTTGATTCCCAGACCTACCCTTATTGATCGCTAAAGCCAGAAGAAAATTTGGGTGAACTGGGGGCGTTTTCTGCTTTGAATAAATCCCACTCAGGATACTTCCTCTTGACTGCTCCCCTTGCATCCTCCTTGGGAAAGTTCACCACAACCATTTTAGTGGATACCGGTGCCACCAATAGCTTTATTGACCAAGATCTGGCTGACTACCTTGAGTTGAGTTACTCACCAGATGGTATGGCTAGAGGTGGAGCTTCTCAAGGTATCCCTACAGTGAACATCATAGGGATGATGGACTACCAGGTGGGCACCTATCTTCTGTCTGATCATTTCCAAGCTATCAAGCACTTCTTGTTCCCCATTAAATTGGGGGTTGAGTGGTGGAAAAAGTTTGATATCTGCACTGATTTGAAAGAAAACACGCTATCTTTGTCTTTGATTAACAGTAACCAGTTGATTGTTCCCTTGTCAGAGGATAACGTCCAGGGCCCATTACCTCATTGGCCCAATGTTACCACCCCCTATCTTGCTCCTTTGCTGAAGATTCCCTCCTCCGTGGGATTTTTCTTACCTTCCTGTTTGAAGGGTTGGGAATCCTCTTTTGATGCAGCATCCACCAATGCACTCCTTGAGCACTCTGAGTTTTATTGTGACTTTAAGCTCATGGTGGATCTGGTGCGCATATCTTTCCCCATTTACCCATTAACTGTCTGGGAGGAAGAGGCCTTGGATGTGTGGGTGAAGGAACAGTTGGTCAAAGGTGCAATTTTTCAGCGTACCTCCCCTGTATGATCCCCCTACTCTTTGTGGAGAAGTCTGATGGTACCTTACACCCCTGTGTAGACTATGGTAACCTTAACAACGTTACTGTACCAGACCTCCATCCCATCCCTTTGGATTCCCAGGTTGCATGCTATGTGGTGAAGGCGAAGGTCTTCTCCAAGCTGGATTGCCTCAACGCGTTCAATCAGATCCGGATTAAAAAGGGACAAGAGTGGTTGACCGCATTCTGTACCAGAAAAGGGATCTTCCAGTTTCAGGTCATGCCCTTTGGGCTTAAGAATGCCCCTGCTATCTTCCAACGCCGCATTGATGCAGCGTTGGGGGACCTGTTAGGGGTATGCGCAGTTGCCTACATGGATGATATCTGGTGTTTTCCCCTGATCAGGAGTCCCATGCAGTTCACCTTCAGCAGATGGTGGAGCGGTTAAAGGCAGCCAGCCTTACATTGAAAATTTCAAAGTGTGAGTTCTTTAAGTCCCAGGTCATGTTTCTGAGCAACATCGTGTTCAACCAAGGACACATGATAACTCCAGACAAGGAGAAGGCGATCTGTGAGTGGCCTACCCCCACCTCAGTTAAGGAGTTAAGGAGCTTTTTGGGGACGTGCACGTTTCTCAAGAAGTTCACTCCCAGTCTATCTGAGGTGGCGGCTCCCCTATACAAGGCTAGCAGTGCCAAGGTGCTTCAGTGGTCCCCCACTTTGGAGGATGCTTTCCAAGCAGTGAAGTGCACCCTGTTGTCCACGACTGTTCTTCGCCATGTCAACCCTTCAAAGGAGTTCATTGTGTCAACAGATGCCTCCAACTTCGCCATAGCAGCCGCCTTGTTACAAGTAGGCAAAGATGGGATAGAGGATCCAGTGTGATATTTTTCTAGGAAGATGTCTCTGCATGAGTTGAATTACTATGTTTATGATAAGGAGTTACTAGCAGTGGTGGAGGCGCTGATGTATTGGCGTCACCACTTGCATGGCTCTTCCCAACCATTCCGCATATTTACAGATCACCATGCCTTGCTGTACTGCCGCGCCCCTCATGTCCTAACCCCATGGCAGACCCGTTGGCATGAGACCCTTGTCCAATTTGCATTTATGTATGAGTACACCAAGGGCAAGGAGAATGGTTTGGCGGATGCTTTGAGCCGCAACCCTGCATTAGCCCCTGACCCCAAGAAGGTAGAAGTGCACAACACCCAGGTGATGATTCCTCCAAGTAAACTTCTGCCTCAACGACCCTCTCCTCTGGACAACGGACCAGCGCATGCACCTCTGGATAACGCAGAAAAATATAATATGTTCAGGAAGGTAGTCCTTTCTCAGCTGCTGGCAGCAGAATATACTACGTTACTTGCTAAGTGTGAGCTGAATCAAGAGGAGCTCTCCAGGGGTTATCACATAAAGGATGAGATGGTGTGGTTTCAGGGGCGCCTATGGGTTCCTGCTGGACCACTTCGCCTGGAAATCATCTGGGACCATCATGATGGACTTACCATTGGTCATCCTGGTAAAGCGAAGACATTAGAGTTAATCTGGCACACATACAATTGGAAGGGCTTGCCTGCTTAGGTGGGGCGGTACTGCAAGGAATGTGTAGTCTGCAACCAAATGAAGCCAAATCGTCAACCTTTAGCGGGGTTGTTGGTACCTATCCAGAAAGCTGAAGGGCCCTGGAGTTCCTTATTGGTGGATTTTATTGTAGAACTACTTCTCTCAGATGGTTATGATGCCATCATGGTGGTGGTGGACCAGTTTACAAAGTTCTCCCACTTCATTCCTTGCCAAACTACAATAACTGCAGCTGAGATGGCCAGGCTTTTCGTCATGTATGTTTTTGCACTCTATGGAGTTCCCCAGGAGATCATCAGTGACTGGGAACCCCAGTTTACCTCTGTCTTTTGGGAAGAGTTGTGTAAGACTCTTCAGATTTGCCCTTGCCATTCAACTGCCTACCATCCTCAATCAGATGGGCAGACTGAACGAGTGAACCAGTGCTTGGAACAGTTTATGAGATGTTACACCGCTGCAGATCATTCAGATTGGGCTTCTCACCTTCCCATGGCCCAGTTTAGCTACAACAATACCTTGCACTCTTTGCTCAGCTGTTCCCCATTTTTCGCCAGCCATGGCTTTAACCCCGCCTTTAACATGGAGCCCAGCTGTGGGTTGAAGGTTGAAACGGTGGTGGACTTTGCCAAGACCATCAAGAAGGTCCACCATGGGGTTTCCACAAGCTTGGAGGCAGCTATGCAGGTATATAAGGAGAACGCTGATGGGAAGCGCCGAGTGGGTCCCACATACAAGGAAGGGGATCTCGTGATGCTTGATGCTCGTAATATCCCAATCAAGCAGCCAATGAGAAAGCCGGGACCAAAGAGGATTGGGCCCTACCGCGTTTTTAGAAAGATGGGCCATGCCTCATACCAGCTAGAACTCCCCCCTCATTCCAGATCTTCTCCATGTTTCATGAGAGTAAACTGATGTTGTTTGAGGGCCCCCACCAGAAACTCCTGAGGCCTATCTCGTAGATGGGGCGCCAGAGTGGGAGGTGGAAAAGATAGTTGCCTCACGCCGCATTTAAAGAAGGCTAGAATACCTGGTGTCCTGGAAGGGCTTCGACGCTGCCAAAAACAGTTGGGTACCAGCGCGCGACTGTGTGCATGCCCAAGATCTAATTGACGCCTTCCACCAGCATTTTCCCCAAGCTGTTAGATCCCAACCCAAACCGTCTGTTGCTGCCATGAAGTTGGCCCCTGCACACAAGAACTTTTCCCTAGCGCAAGCCCCTAGAGGGGGTTGAGCCCCATCAGGAGGAGAGGGTAATGTCATGTAAACATGACATCATAGTGGGGATCAACCCCAAAGACAAGGCTGGGCGCTTGGAGGCCCAAAAGGTTAAGCTATAGGGCCTCCCAGCCTGAAGCACACCCTAGACCAGCGTTGGGTAAGGGAAAAATATGCCCAGGTTGGTCCTAGTGGGGTGCCGAGTGCCCAGCCCCTGACAGCAGCTCAAGCATCAAATGAACTATCTACCATATTAAGGCGGATGGTTTGGTTTGCTTAGTTTTGGAACAAGGGTTCAAAACCCATTCCAATTATGAAATAACGCGCTTGGGTCAAATCCAACTTCAGTCAATGACTCAAGTGAAGTCAGTTTCAGCCTATTTTACTAACTCGGATGGCAGTATCACCCTATTGGTGAGCTGCTGCTTGGGCCCACTGAGGCATAACCCCAATTTTCCTGTCTAAGCTTAAATTGTTTTCCCTGACCAACATTCCTTGTTGGTCAACTTCCCAATAAACCTTGTCCCCATTATCCCATTTAAAATTATGCTTTTTCTAACAATCTTGTGCACAAACCTCTTTGAGGAGGTCTCGCTCTCCATTAACCTTGCCATTATCAACACAATCTGATTCTCACCTCGCACACCATTGGTCCGCCCAGGTACCCTCCAATCTGGGTCATCTATCCCTTATCCCCATGTGCACCGCGGCGCTTTTTGCTGGTTAACGCTAGCATTTCTGTGCGTATCTTATTATTGCTATAGCACCTTCCACTGGGCAATAATAAATTTAATTCTAACGGCTAGTTCCCTGGCGTTGGGCCTGTGCACCAAGTACCACCACGCTGGAAACTGGAGAGTTATAGACACTCTCCTAACAGTTCACTTTTTAAACTTCATGCTATTATGCTTTAGTTTCACTTTGATCTGAGTCCATCATTATAGCGGGTTCAACTCCTGGCGGCTGTTTAGATACATTACCACTTGATCCAGTCTGGCGTCAATCTTTCAGCGCCATTCTTCATCCTTCAGCGTGGCTGGTGCCAGTTGCCATTCACAGTTCCTTGGGGGTTCATCAAGATCAATATCCACGTGGATGACCATGTGGTCACCTTCAGCATTTATGCTAACCTCACTGTTGGACGACATTGGCTTGAGATCTGATGACACTAGGATGTAGTCTAAATGTGATCCTGACAGTGGGGATCCAGCGGCGTCGTATGACTATTGTGTTAAGTTGGCCAGGTCGTCATCCTCTTCATCAATTGTTAGGCACATCCCCAATTTGACTAGGTAATCCAGCATCTCGTTGGCCTTTCTGTTGAAACGTTCTCTTGTCAGGAACATATCCTGGAATGTATTTTAGCAACAGTTAAGGTCTCCTGCTATTACGGTTGTCACTTCAGATGGCACTTCTACTAAGAATTCCCAAAAATATGGTTTTTGTGGATCTTTGGTGGGGCATAGACTGCTAATGCTTGTATGCTCTTGCCTGTTTCTCTGTTTGTAGCTGTTGCTATCAAGATCCTTCCAGCGTGAGTTTCATCCACAAATTACAGGTCTGTTTTCTTATCCATTGCGACGATTGCCACATGGTCTGTCCAGAGGGCTTGGTAGCCTATTTGGTGGGACCATGGGCGGTTTTTTGCGTCGCAGTTTGAGCTTGGCACTATTTTCTTTTGGTTACCAGCTTGCGTTTTAGAAATAGAAAGTAGGTCAATATTGTTATTAGTTTTTAAATGATGCATATTCCTCCAACTTGTTTGTATGATCGCAATCCCATGAGCATTTTTGGTTGCTATCCTCATTTCTGGCTGCCTGACCTATGGGTATGAGGTTTAATGTTGTCTGGGTTGTGGATCAAGTCACGTACTGAGGCCTGGTTGGTAGATGATGATAGCGTCAATGGTTGGCAGGGCATATGATTCAGTTTTCAGGGTCAGTTGTTTGGGGCTGGGATTATATTCCCATGCATTTTTTGTACTAGGAATTTGGTCGCCATCCCCATCTCCATATCAATGGATAATGGGGGATGGTTTTATGATTGGGTCTGAGTGCCCCTTGTTTCCTGCTGGTGGAGCGGCGGATTCCCCCTCATCCGTCATTTGGATTCTCACCCCTTTGTTCAATTTAGTGGCAGAATTCAATTTTTTAGCCAGTGATTTTCTGGCTGACTTTGCCAATTTTGTCACATCTGCTGATTTTTCACAGTCACCTTGGGCTTGTTTGCCAAAGACTTCTAATTTAATTTAGTATTTGCTTTCAGCTTGTCAGGCTTTTATTTCAATTTGTTGGCTTCCTGTGTCCGTCCTTTATTTGGGGACTTCTTTGGGTTTGCCTTCTGCCATCTTTACTCCTCATGGACTGTCCATTACGCTTGGGTTGGACTTTGCTCTGATGGTCCAGGGTCCATTCCCTCATCCATTGTGTATGATTCAGGGTTTGGATTTATAAATGGCTCGTCATCCACTTTGGGTCGCTTGGCCATTTCTCTTTCCCATGCTTCCTTATGTGCCAGGTCCAATTCTTGTTGTTGGCGTTTCATGTCCGCTACCTCCATTAGGTTGTGCGGGATCCATTCTCTGGCTTTTGGGCGGAGGAAAGTCTTGGTACCAACCTTGGTGATACCCCCAATGGGGTCAGATTTGTACAAGTAGTTTTAACTTTACAGTGATGGCATTGAGCCATTGTGTGGCCAGTCTGGTAACAGAACTGGTACACTTGTTTGGCATCTTCCTGTTTGATGTATAATACCCTGTTGAGGCTGGTCAGGCAGATGAATCAGGGTAGGACAATTTTGTTTGGCTTCCTCCAGGGTGCTGGTTCATAAAGCGCTTCCACTGTCTGGGGGTGGAGGCACTTCACGATGTAATTGCTGCTGGCTTGCCAAAATTCTTGTACTTCCCCATAGTATGATAATCCATTCCAGATCACTTTGTGCACCCACTCCCGTTTGCAATTGGTAAGGAGATTCTGGAAGGTTATCCACTTTGCGGTTTGGTTGGTGTATCTGGTCAGCTCCATTCGCAGATAAATACCCTTGTATTTGATGCCAATTTTGAGAAGTTTCTTGCAGTCCAATTTGTCTGGAATTGCTATATCTATATATCCTCATTTGGGTACCCGGTGGTGATCAAAATCCCCTCCAGCTAGGACTTCATTGAGTTCCTGATAAATTGACATTATCAAGTCAGACCATTCCTCTTCCTCCACTAGCTGCAGGTGGATTCAGATAGCATCTTTTAGGTACGATTTTGGTGCTTGGCAGTCTGTAAAGCCACCACTGATAAGCTGACGGATGTACTCAATGTGGCTCCCTGCTCTGTTCCAGGTGTTGTCATCAGTATGCGCTGCTGCTGCACTGTAGAATTTGGTTTTTGCATTTGGTTTGAGTACTTTGGCGGGGTTCTTCCCTTTCAAAATCCAGCTTACCAATTCATTAAGGCTGAACCCCCAGTTGAGGAACGCTTCAATCTGATGAATGCTGATGCCACGGTGGCTGATATTTTTAACCATTTGTGCTCCGATCTTGAGGCTTTGCCACTTGAGGGCATCAATTTGTGAGAACCCCAATAGGTACCACTTGAGGGCGGATTCCAGGCCACACGTTGGGTGGAGTTATTTTTTGAAGGACCTCCAGCATAACTGAGCTACACTTGCACCAGTCCCTTACTGTAACACTATTCCAGCCCCCATATGTAAATACTTGTGCCATGGCTGCCAGAACTCCCGCCTCACTCCATTGGAATGCTTTGGAGGGGGTGAAACCTTCAGCGGCATATGGGGCCACTAGCGTCAGTTCCAGGAAGGATTGCTTCCATCCCCAATAGTTTTGATGTGGATCTCCACTTTGAGCCATTCTCAGCCCAAGTCTGGGGTCATTACCACTTTCATTGCCATTTCCACCTGTGGAGAAATCTCAAGTTCCATCCACGGTTGGGCTGATTCAGGGGTGAACCCTGCTGTGTCCCAGTCTGCAGCTTTGGCAATTGTTGTGACATCGCGCCAGATTTTCCACTTTTTGATTGGGAAGGGTTGGACTCTAAGGGTTTCATAAATCAGTTAAGTCACCCCCAGCTCCACCAATTTGTGCACTAGGTCCATACTGGCCCCCACTCGGAACCAATATTTCATTTCTATCAGTGTGAATCCATTGGTGGACCAGTTGATGGCCTCTTCTGGCGACCAATCCTGGAAAGGTCCCCAATCCACCACCTTTTCCTTTGTCCAGCCCGCTTTCATCAGGTTTGATGCAGTGGCTGGTGGGATTTGGGTGTACAACCAGTGTAGGGCCTCTGTGGCCTTGAACCCAGCTGTGATCCACGGTAGTACCTCCTCTGGGGAGAATGTGGTATTATACCATTCCAGTGCCATGTCTACTGGAATGGTGTGTCAGGCCCATTTGAGGGCAGTCAAGGCGTTTGGGAATTGTTTTGTGTATTCAGCTAATTCTGTTGGGTTGAGGCCCAAGCTCCCAATGGCTTGGGCGTATTGTGCTGTAATGCCTGCCTTGTTATACTCCATCACATTTAAAAGGTCGATGCTGGCATCCATCCAGGCCTTTGCATCCGCTAGCTTTAAATCTTCGCGGATTGTGGCCTCAATCACCTTGTTCTCCATGGTGATTTTAATCCATTCCAGGGAATCTTTGGTCTGAACTTGTAATGCTTTGAATAGTACTGCCATGTCAATCAAGATTTGGGTATTGAGCCGGCATTTGGCTGCTCTGGTGGAAAACTTGTGGTCTCACCACATAGCCATGATGGCTGGTTAGATACTTTTGGAGACCCACTGAGTCGCCAAAGAGCATGGGAACTGGAAGGCCTCCCATTGTTTGACTTCATGGGCAGACATGCCTTGATGCGCCAACATGTCTGACTGAATCAGGGTATATTTCACCGGGGCCCTGTCTGCCAACTTGACCGCTGTTGGGGTTTTGGCCCCTTCTGGTAGTACTTTTAGTTTTTTTGCCAAGTTTTCTTGGGTGTCTGATCCCTCAGATTCAGTCCCTGACATAGCTTCCCCTCAATGGGGTGGTCCCTGATGGTTTGTATTGGTTTGGCGATGGGCTTTGTGCTAATCTAATCCCTTTTATTGGCTTAAAATTGCTGGGGTTTGTTCCCAATGGTCCATTTGGGATTGGCCATCGATTCTTGGTTGAGCTATATCCCTCTGTCAACATAAATTTGTTGAGGATTGCACCTGATGGTGTATCAGGGATCATGTCTGACGATTTGCTCAGGTCGCTGGATCAATTTTGGTTGGGGACCGTTCTCCTCCCTGAATGGGCCTTGTCAGAACTGGTGCCCAATTTCTTCTTTACTCAAATACTCTGAGCGGATTTGGTAAGTTTCTCCATATCATCAGAAAACTTTTTATGTTGTTGCTCTGTTGGTTTGAGCTACTGATTTTCATCAATTGAATCCAAGCCAGTTTTGGATCAAACCAATACTTTGTCTGGGTTTTTTGTTTTTTACAAAAATTTTCTTACCCTGCGAGGCCCCAATCCCCTCTACTGGTTGAGGTTTGGTGGGGAATATTCCTGACACTGCTGTTCTCAGCATTGGGCCTTGCTCTCCAAGGGTAACTCCTGTCATCTGGTTGTTGGTGGCCACTAATCCTGGGGAGTTGGCCCCATTATCCGCGCTAGTCACAAGGGCACCATGACCCTTTGACGTGTTCACGCGTTTTATCATCATTCATGTCACCAAATCATTATTCAATGTACACATGTTGTTCAGCCCTTCCCTGTTATTAGTCATGTGGGGGCCTGGGCCAGCGGGAAGTTCATCAGATGGTACGTCCATCTTGGCGTCCTTTATTTCATTATTATTATTTGATATTGGCTCAGGCAAGTCGTCCATTTCTATGTGCTGTGCACAGATGGGCAGATTGACTTCCCTATGCTTGGGTGGTTGGCCGTGTATCACTGCTCTATAGTTGCAGTGTGCACTGGAAGTTGAATGCTCTCTCAATTCTTGTTCAGTTCACTTTTTGATTTAAAAAGTGATGCTTGCAAGAGAGAAAAATGAGCTGATTATGCTAGAGGAGGTATTTTTAAAATAATTGGGTTTTTGATTTAAAGCTTTAATTTAAATTAAAAAGCTAACTAAATAAAGTATGGAGTTTTTTTTAAAAACTTCAACTTGATAATTAGCCAAATAACCACTAACCTCTAAACAAAACCATATAAAATATTGAATCAAAAGAATACCAAACTGCTCAGCTGGAACAATATAGCGAATAGGACCATCTAGTACTAAAAAACAATATAGCGAATACCATCAAAGTATACATAGGGTTTTCACTTCTTGTATATAAAACTTTTTATTTTACTATGAAACTAATAGATTTCATAAATTCATAAACCTTCTTGGGCATGCACACAACAACTCACCAAAGTTTCATCTCAACTGGTCAAATGGTGTCACTGTCTATAAAGCACAAATATACCAATATACCAATATATATACAGATATACCAACCTCCATTTTTATATATATATAAAATTTTGTACTTTTATACTTGGACTCTTTATATTATATTAATACCTCAAGTTTGTAGTTGTTCAGCCCCATCTTTAATATTCTAAAACTAAAATGCTTAAATTGCTGTCATTTTGTTATATTTTCTTATTTATCTGTTTGTCAACTGCTGACCCACTGGGATGCAGCGGTACACCATATAGCACTTCCATCTAACAGATAAGTACACTTGGATTAGCTTAGCCAGCCTGCTGAACACTAATGACTATTTAGCTTTGTAAAGAGCTTAATAATTTGCTTTATTAATACTCACTCACATTACTATATAAATTACTAAGCTTTTACTGATAGCTACTTCTATCTCTAAATCAAGAATCTTTTTAATAGTACTAGATGATCATAACGTAGTGGAGTGATACATCAATATTATCAACTAAATTATAGATATATGCTGGGATCACAGCTGCACACATTCTGGTAGGAAAATACATCTCACTAGGCTAATAACCTCTTGTATATTCATTCTTTTTTATTCTGATAAAGTAAATACTGAACAAGCTATTGAAAATATCTGTGTTTGCTAGTTTTATTGACTTATATAATATAAAAGATTCTAATCATATTCTAAGCAGTTATTATACCACTCCTTTGTTTTATATATCTAATATATATATAAAAGGTCTCAAACTTTAGAGCTGATGTTATAGAAGGGTCTGAAGGGGGTAACTATAATAGTGATGGTAATATTTCCAAACTTAGCTTCCATAAAAAAGTAAGAATAAAACTTTAGATATTATATATCTTCTATTTTTATTGATATTGAACAAAAAGGTACTTAAATTTTATGTAATGCTATACCTGACTTGCAAATTCTTCTAGGACAAAATGAATCTAAAAAGTATGAATCTGTTTCTGCCACCTATTCGATTGATTTAGACAAATAATCTTCTTATCTATATATACAAAAAACCATTTCATTGCTTATATATAGACTGGTTCTTCTATGATAATATTTAAATTTTTTTAGGTTCTGTAAGCTCCTTATGCTTCTAACAATCACTAGAATACTAGGCAAGCACTAAAACTTATTAGAATTTATAGTAGTTTGTAAATGTAGAGCTATAGAAGATTCTTTCTTTGCAATTCTGAAACCTATAAAGCCAAGTATAAATCAGAGTTTATCAGTAGCTATGACAAATTAACAGAAGGATGATCAATTGCTCTTGGATTTTTTGTGAAATAATCAATAAGAGAAAACTTATATTGTAAAAAATACTGGACAATATCATCTAAGATGTAAAGCTATTTATAATAATTTTATCATGTTTTTCTAAATTAGTCTATAGTTTACTATGTTTTCATTTAAGAAGATAATCTAAAAATAGTGAAAACTTTGGTTGCACTGATTAAAGTTTGTTTGAGAGATCTGGCATTATAGTGATATGTTTATATTATATATATAGATATGTAGAATTTTGGATTATCTTATCTCCCCAATAATTTTACTAGGTACACTTTAGACTTGTCAAGTCATAAAAAAACAAAAAGAAACCTTTTTTCATAAAAATTACCTAGAGACACTTGTATTTCTACTAATAAAAAATAAAGTAATAATAGTGTTTTAAATAAAAAAGCAATTAATTATATAAGCTATCTATGCATGACAGATTGTCTTAGTAAAAAACGCTTGTGATAGCCCCAAACTGAGAAAAGTGGCACAAAATCATTTAAAGTAATAATCTGATGTATAAGTAATATTTTGTTTCTGGTCCTTTCACTCATATGATGCAGATACAATGGTCTGGTCTGGAGTCAATATGTTATTTGTATGTTTACAGGGTGTAACTTCAGCAAATTCATTACAATCATCTTTGGTATAGAACCTCTAATCATGAACCAAGTGTGTTTGTCCTAATTTAAACCTTAAAGCGACCTTAATATTGACTCATAAAAACACGCCAGACTTTTTTTCAAACTTTAAGTTGATAACTAGACTATGTCCTAAACCTCTGATGGTAACTCTTCCACAAGTTATTTAATTGTCATAAAAAATAGTGTAAACTAACAGTCAAAAGTAGACTCTGATATAATAGTCTGTCTATTGTAAATAAAGATACAACTAAATAGTAAAGGTGAAATCTGGGTTTATATAATTATGACTGAGAATTATCAAGTAGTTCTAAATCACATCTTAATAACCTGTTGTATGCTTTTTTCAGGGTTTCAGGGTCAAAAGATATCAAATTTCCAATTTCTGCTTAACCTTCCTAGTTTTTATCATCATTTTTTACTATAACTCATACTTTAATCTTAATGATTTTAGTTTTCCATGTATTTGATAAGACTCCAGTGGTGCTTATGTCTCTTTGAGTTCCATTAGTTGATTCTAGGTAAATGATTAATTACCCAATTTAATAGCAATAAAATTTCACCATGATAACTTTTCTGTTGAAACTAATTTGATGCATATCATTGATTAGAAGAACAATTTATTTTGGTCATAATTGGAGGCTATAAACTGATTTCAGTTGTCATTTAATATCAAATTTTTTGGCCATCATTATCATAAGAAAAGGTTGTCATTGATGGCCATCAATTTTCTATCTTTGCTGCTTTGATTAATATTTGATTATCACAGGGGGTCTTTTTCTAGGGCATAGAACTAACCCTAACCGTTGAGCTTTTCTCAACATTACCCTATACAAGACAAAAACTAGGGAAAGACAAATAATTTCAGGCCAATGCTCATTTTTAGGTATATATAAATGGTATCATTATTAATGGATGTTGCAGATTTTACAATCAACTATATTAGTATCTTCACTAGTGTGCCAGGTCAACAGTATGAAGACTGTTAACCCTTGCTGTCTCACCTTCACAGGATACCTTTCACTACAAGCCTGCATTGCAACTCCATACATCTAGAATAAAGGACAACTTTACCTTGGGATGATTAACTTTCCAGGAGGCACCAGCAGTTCTAAAACCCACTTAAGCAGGCTCCATAAAGACATCCCCCTCAGGGTTAATCCCCTTCTGTCCCTTATTGCCAGTGGCCAGTTGAGTAAGTCCATATTGTAAGTCTGGAAACCCAACCTCTTGGGCTAGACCATGGGAAGTTTTCTAATAGAAGAAAGAAAGGTCCTAACGTATCTGTGAAGCCCTTGGTCCAACTGAGGGACTTTCCCTTGTTGTTGATATACGTTACTAACAGCATTATCCTCAAGAAATCCCTCATCACCACTCACTTTTTATGCTTCTTCCATTTTCATTAAGATAAATGGTGTTTGTAGGGAGGTAATCCTGGCTAGAAGCCACAAGCATTACCCCAACCTCACTTAGCCTCCACCCTGCCATCCCCCATTTCCTTAAAGATTAGAAAATTTGACTCCAAAACTCAGGAAATTATTCCTGAGTAAGAATAACCAGTCCATAATATGTACCACAAGCTTTCCAGGCTCCAGGGTGCCTATCTGTTTTAGAAAATTTATTTGCATAAAAATTCAAGTTTTATTTATAAATTATTATCAAAATGACTATGATATAATCAAATCTATCTTCTCCTATGATCTGAGAAAATACGCTCAAGTTTGGGTCAGTGAGGGTCACTCCATCATGGATCAAGAGATTATGTTGCCAGAGCTTCTAAGGTCTCAAATGTAAGCTAGCTGTTAACTCCCCAAGCCCAGGCTGTTTCTCCATGAGAACGTCAGCCTCTCCATTTAAGACATCCCACAATCCATTTCCACATTATTAAGTATATAAGACAACTTCCCCTTATCAAAGGCAGTTTTCAGTCCATTTTTCTATCTTTTAAATAAAAAACTAATCATTTCTTAAAATTTATTCTGTAGACAACATCTTGTTCCCAATATTTTCTCATTAAACCCAACAAAATATGCCATGATTTGTATTCTAGAACTGTGTTTGTCAAGTGGGCCCTCTAATCTATTGATTTATCAGTTCACCAAACATTTTTACAATAAACAAAAATTATGCTCCAGGTGTGCTTCACCAATCCGCCACTCCAGAAGATCTTTCAGATCAGCCAAGTTTGTACAAACAGCCTGCCTCTGCTTTGGTGCACCGTAAGCAACCTACAGTTCCATTAAACCTCATTTGAGATACTTGGAGAATTCATACTAATTCACCCTGCCAATCCACTGGCAGTACAGTGTGATCTGGGAAAAATGAGGTCTCCTACTCTGACAATCAAAATTTTTTGTTTGGGGGGAGAGGGAGGTCATCCTTGCAAGCGTGGGTTGAAGCCCAGTTGCTGGAATATTTGGGCCATCTAGCTGTGGGCCAATCCAGGAGAATCATTTTGTAATTCAATCTACCATTATGATGATGTTCCTGACACCTTGATATATCACAAAACACCCCAACAGGTGCGAGACAATGCCCAAGGCTACCCAATATTTAAATCAAGCCAATTTGATTTGATCCATGAACCCAATCAACTTTTTTATAAAGCTAAAATTTTAATAATCCTTAGGCGTTTATTTCCGATGAAAAAGAACCTAAAATTTGGGAATCAAGCCAAAGGTCAACAACCGCCAACCCAGAAGAATTGGTCATCCTCCCTGCCTCTCCCACTCTTGAGAGGTACCCCTACAAGACCTGCAATTGCCCCAAAAGCAGCCATCTGGTTTGTTACAGGGCCTTTGGTATTTTCTTTAATTTTTCCCTCACAATAATCATAGGGCGTCACTCCTCCAAGTAATCAGAACTGCTATGCCACTAGCATTCTGGGATTTCCACTGAGTTGTTAAACCCATTTGGAAGCCCAGTCTAATTAAAACTAATAGGCTTCATGAAACATGTGGGGCTTCCTTGTGACTTCAGGTATTGAAGTTGTTAGCACATACCACTCCTTAGGTGCACTCACCTGGCACTCAAACCTTAGGGGATCTTTAACAAACATTTAAAAGTCAAGCGTCACTCTAACACTTAAAACACAAATAACAGTACTTGAGAGAAAAGACATTAATAAGAGGGAATTTAGGGTATTATACTTAGGTGACTTATTATCAATCTAATGCCACGTTATCAACAAGCATTGTCATTTTTTGTTAATAAACCAATTTTTTAAATTATTTGGCATTGATTGATGCCTCATTAGTTTGATTCATCCTCAGTGTCAATTGCCAGTAGATTGTTATAAAAACTTTACCCTAATTTTTTGAATATAATTAGCCTTGATCACTATTAATTCTGAACTCTAGGCAACAAATTACAATTAAATGACCGCCTATTAAAAACTCCTTGGCATCAGTCTCTGGAAACATAGTCTGATTATCCTTGGCATCAGTCACCGTTATATCCTAAGAAACTTTGACCTGATTATTCTTAGTGTCAGTCACCAATAATTTAAAAAAACCTAGGTGTCAAATGGCAATTAAATGCCTCGCCTATTGAAAACCTTCAGCATCAATTGACATCAATATTTGTTTATTTAATTTTTTGGCATCAATTTACAGTAATACATAATTAATAATTTTTATATAATTATTAATTTCATTCTCAGAATCAATCACTAGCAAATTGAATAAACTCAAATGCTATCAGGGGATTTTCCTCAATAGTCTTAGGAATGGCTGACTTAAAATTAGCTCAACTCAATAAAATGGGGAGCACAAATTAGAACTGAACTATTATTATAAATTATTTAGATAGCTCAACTCAATAAATGAGGAGCACAACTTGAAATACTTTATAATAACTTAATATAATTAAATCTTCAAATTAGAAAATAAATTAGCAAACATTCATGACTAAACTCAAACCTGGTTTTGGAAACTATATTGGAATTAATCTGGTTAAAATCTTAACAATGGAATATGCCATTCCTCTTCTCATAAGCACAGTTGCTAGTCCTGTCCAGATGGCCTACTATATTTCTGGTTGACCTCCATGTATATGGTAAAACATAACTTTCTGTCACTACTTGAAAATGTTATCTTCATTCTCTTAGTTCTCTATTTGGTTCTCCTTTGAGTGACTTCATCTTTTCCCATTTACTTTATGTGATCCTTAAGTATCTCCCCAGCTGACTACTAGTTAATTTTTCTGGAGGTAAACTCTTTTTTGTCCAAGTCTATAGTAAGTGCTAATAATAGGATTATTGCTTATTCTCTTCCATATAATGCTTTGAAATGTGAACTTTTAATATTGTAGTGGACAAAAATGTCCCAGTTTTTGACCGCCATCTTGCCTTAGTATTGGCGGATGGACGCTAAAAAGATTGTCTGATATGAGGTCCCCTGGTGGTAGGTGTTTTGACTCATCATACTCTCCAATTCAACCTCAAATTTAGGGAAATTAAAAAAATGAGAAAAAGTGATCCAGATAAACAAGGATTTTACCCAAATTAAGCCTGATTTCTTTATCAATGAGGTAAACACGTGAACAAATTTAAATCCCAATAAAATGGTACTGTGAGCAACACAAGGAAAAAAACAATTGGATTAAACAACCCTAGAGGATTTAGCACCTCCAATTGACGCCCAAAGCCAACAATTTTGTTTAGGTACAAATCTGGCTTTGTTGCAGGATACCAGGTAAGACATGGTAAGGGCAGCCCTGAGGCCACCAGAGAGACCCACACGAGTGCAGGACTTGAGAAAGAAATCTGAACTGAGCAGAAATTACGTGGGCACAACCTTTTAAGGTCACCCTTCCAGGGAACCCTACCATACTGTTCTTTAGGCCCCTAAGAGAATAAAGAATAGCTTGGGTGGGGCACAGCGCTGAGCTGTGCCCCACATGAGACGCAAAGACCTAAAAAAGTGTTTCAACTTGATATTTGGAAATCCAAATTCTGAGTCAAAATGTAATGATTGTTTTGACCTAAACATTAGAAATAGTCCTGAGGTAATATGATCAATAAGCAAAGAAGGCTGATGGCAATAGTATATCACATTTTTAAAGCGTGGTGGTTGAAATCTTCTCACAAGTTGATGTCAGAATCTTTTTGATTTGTTCCAAACTTCTTACTTAAGGGAGTGTAAGGTGTAACAAATTGCTGTTTGAATCGTAATGAATGTATAAAATAATTCACAATGTCATATAAAAAGTCCTTAATAATAAAGAGTGATAACTTTGGACAATTAGGTTAGTTATAACTAGGTGATGAAGAACCTTGCAGTACCCTTGAAGTATATGCTTTGACCAAAGTTTCTTCTATTCATTCGATAAAGTGGTCAATAGCAACAATTTTAAACTGATTTCCACTGTAAAGCTTGGGAAAGGTCCTAAAAATCGATAGAAATATTATAAAATGTTATGGTTATAGGATATACTGAAAGTTGAAATTTTCTAGGGAATAATTTATACTGATCATATTTTGATCAGAACACTGGTGCCTAACTGATATCATCTAACATTGTCACTTTGTAAAGATTCACTTCTCAAATGATAATATGTCATCTATATCCTTCTGTGGCTAACCCACCATTGTCTTCCATTATAAATTGCCATCTGTTCAATCAGCTTCACACAAGGCAGAAATTTTTAGAAAACTCTTCTAATTATAGATACTTTTTTTTGTTAATCTTAAACAACTCTATATAATCTTTATACTGCTTCATCCTCTTCTTCACATTCAATCTCTGCTTTCCAATTTATTATTAAAATATCGCTTTTGTGTGATGTATATGAAAGATTGGTAACCATGACAAGTCATATGGTTTAAATACATTTATCTAGCTTGGCAATGATCTCAAATCATATACTTGTAACTGAACTGCCCATCTTTCAAGGTGCTCATTAGGGTCTTTCATATTAGTAAACCATCTTATGGAGGCATGGTTAATGTACTGTGTGAGGACTTGACTTGGACCTTTGATTCTTTTTATCCTGATTGCTCTGGACATCAAAACATGGTCTTATTTTCATTGTTATAGTAAAGCTAACTTGAATGGTTTTTGGATTCCCAGAGATGACCTGTTTAGATTTTTAGCTTCAATCAAGATGGCTTTTAGCAACAGAATGTCTTCTGTAAAGCAATGGAAGAGCACTTTCATAACAGAAAAGTCAATTTATTTTCATTATCCTGGTTCACAACCACTAAAGCTATTGTTTTAAGATGTGAAAGGATGTAAAAATTCTATGCCAATTTAAAGTATAAAAGAACTTTAGAACTAACTATACTAGGTAAATTTACCTATATTTATAGGATGCAAGAGAGACTAGTGGTGTAAAGAGCGTCTAAGTCATTCTCAATCAGAACTTCACTTCTCATCTAGTAGGAGGATTAAGCGGCAGTCATATTCCTAGATCAATGTCTGAATTGTCATGATAACTTTGATCTAGTGCTTTGGGTTTGTGACTATGAGTTTTGAATGTAGTTTTTCTAAGGTCATCATTTGATGGCTCAGTCAGAATCATACATTGTGACAATTCTTGAATCCCTTTTATTAGTTCTTGCCATTTGGTGACATCAATCTATTAAAAACAATATCTGTGCTAGTGAAGCTTGCTCCCAAAGAAAGGCATTCAAACCACTCAACATCTAAATCATTGATATGTCCATATTATTCTATATTATGTTAGCTGAAAGCGCCCCATCAAAATCCTGTTGGAGGGGGTCATAAGCCCAAATGTCATAACATAAAATATTAACCACGGCTCTGAATGACATTTGCAATGAAATACTCTGAATCAGCCTTGTATAGGACGCAATATGGGCCCAATTAAGAGGTGTCAAGCTTGTTGAGGTATGGCAGGATGATGGTAATAAATAAGATGAAATCCCTAGTTTTAATGTTGGGAAGGACCAGTTGATGATCATTGAATCGCACAGTCTTATTTTTAGTGGTCATAACAATCCTTTGGGTAGCAGCTCTTGTAACCTGATGATTTTGTCATCCAGTGCTCTCATGGTTAATTTTGCGGTTTTAGGAGTGGAAGAATCTATCAGTGGTTGGACACTGATAGGCAATCGTGGTTCTCTCCTAAATAAAATGAAATGGTGACATCATGATTATGCAATGACAAATTAGCTCATAGGCTATCAAGTCAGATGGAAGATAGCAATTACACAGCATGCAATTAGTGGTCAATATCTTACAAGTTTATTTAATAAAGTACTGTTTTCTAGTTCTACTGCCCCATCAGGTGAAGAATTGAAAGGGGTAGTGAAGTGGTGGAAGGTACTAAACAGTGATGTCAGTTCCTGAATAACCTAGGATGTAAAAATTTATCCATTGTCAGAAAGTAATACCCTTGGGCATCCATGCTGTGTGAAAGAGTAGGGAAAAGAGATAAGGCCATAGCCTTTGCGCTAACTTAATGGAAAGAATAGCCTCTGTAAGTCTTTTTTTAGTACTAGATGGTCCCAAAGCCTCTATAAGTCTTGATGTTCATAATATTCACTTGGACCAAGAGCAATTACTTACTGATGCAAGAAGGACTTAGGGCTTCCAGTGGCTCCTCTTGTGCACCTCAGTGACCTAGAACAAATGGTAGATGAGCGGTGAGTTACAGCCTTACCACTAAGGATCCTCCCTCTCTTTCCCCATTTCCTCTTCTACATTGCTAAAATGATATAAAAAGTTTTCATGGAGTTGATCTATTATAAGGGCACATAGTAGGACCCTAAGGCTCATTCCACTAATAGGTAAGATATACTTACTATAAAGGATAATTCTGTCTACCCTGAAACTCTCTCAGTAACAAATAATTTGGATGGGGTCATTTTTGATTATATCAGATTGCAGATTAATACCCTGACTCATTAAAGTCACCTTTGAGGTGTTTTGAAAACTTAACAGATTATAACAAGTATATATAGATCTGGCTATGCAAATCAACATTCCAATTAAAGATGTGCAGAATTGGATCAATTGATTGAATTACTCAACTGTTTAATCACAATTTTATGATTTGATTGGGAACAAAGATATAGGAATGTATATCTCTGTATCAAATCAGTTAAATGTGCGCAGGAGCTCAAACGTCTGGTAATTCTTTGGTCTCCTCTCTGAATCTTCCACCCCGCTATAAAGGAAGCAGCCCTCCATAGAACATGTTTCTTGATTTATTTTACAAGTTTAATTTACTCCAAAATAAATCATTATTTCCTTATTTTTACTTTCTGGAAAACCCGCCATCCATAACATACCACTAAGCCTCTAAGTTAAATTTGGTGAGTCACGCCATCAATCATGGAATGCCATCAGCATACATGGATTGGTTAATCTAATCCATCATTTCAGCAACTTACTACGTGGTAATTATCCTGATAAAAACATGCCTGACTAATACTTACAATCTGTCATGAACGTCATGCACCCCTGCAACCTTAATTTACCTTAGCAATTGTTGAATAGAGGTGACAGCAAATGTTTGTGAGGGTTTTAACACTTAAATAACAAAGCTTCTTGTATAAAATCATGAAGTGAAATATGATTTATAATAGTTCATGTAAAATGGTTCCTTATTGACTAAAAATATATGTAGGCAATCATTGCCTAAAATAAACTAAAGTATCAATATCAAAAAATCTAGCAAATCAGGAACAGGGTAACTTTATTAGGGGATAATACTTCCAGATATACATAAGTGACTCATGGCAATTTATTGTCCACTTTATTAAAAATGATCAGCATCAGTTGCTGACAAACCTTCTCTCAATTATTATCAGCATTTTTTTAAAATCCTAAAAATTTAGGCAATAAATGGCTATCAAATGCCCACCTATAAAAATCTTTAACATCAGTTGGTGGAGAATAACCTTAATACTATTCATTGAAATTCACTGATGGCCCAGTGCGCCATCTAGGAATATGGCTGGAGGCGGGTGGGTACTCCACTTTAGTAATGGAGCACCACATATTAGCCAACTTTACAAAGCGCATCACATCCCTACAGATCACCAGACCAGCCTGACAGGTAGAGTAGTGCTTGCCAACGCTATGCTCCTGTCAAAAGTATGGTTGCGGCTCATGCCATCGCCTTCTCCCCATCCTTCTTAGATTCTTTATATGCCCTCATACAAAGGTGTCTTTGGATAGGCCGCCCTCCCCCTGTGCAACTGGAGGTCCTCTTTGGCCCACGCTAAAGTGGTGGTATGGGCTTGCTTAATTAAGTGGCCTAGGCATCCAGGATCCTGGTCACATGAATTGCTTCAGTAACCTACCCCACACTCCCAGACCATCACTGGTTGTGCATGTCATGCTCCAACTTTCCCGTGCACTTGGACTTTGAAACACCACCAACCCTAATTCTCTTCTTACCTATATGGCCTCACACCCATCTGCTGCAGGCCCACATGGGACTCCTGCCCACTTTAAAAGGATCCTCATTAGTATGCAGAGAGCAGAATGGAGGGTCATCAGCGGTCATACTTTGCAAAGGGGTTTCCCTACTATTAATTTCAAACAGGAAGTCCATGGGCAAGCCATTATGGAACAATTTGGTACCAAGGTGTCCCCCTGCCATGGCCCATGTGGACTACCTGGACATTTTGGACATCCCATACTCCCTGGAAATCCAGAAAGACATCTGGAAGTACACCCACCACTCTCTTTTACAGCCACAGGTTCATTCCCATGTGTGTCACTTCCTGAAGCAGGTATACCATACAGAAGAGCGATTTAATGCTTTCACTCTTTTTGTGTTGTGTGAGGTCAATATGGGACTTTGGTCCACCTCTTGGAAGTGTCCGACTTCACAAGCAATCTGGCATAAGGTTCAGCGTCTTTTTTGACAGTAGCAAACACAGACTTTCAGCCTGTCTAAGGACATCTTCGCCTTTTCCATGACTTCCCCATGCACCCTTCTCTCCATTCCTTAAAATGGCAATTGCTATGTGGATGATACAAATGGTTGTCATTGACGCCATTTTGGGATCTACTCCTACCCTCTGGGAAGTTGTGCGTTGCTTCCATTCGCGCCTTATGGACCATTTTCAAGCCTGGTGTTTGGCCATTTGCAATACCGCCAATGACAGTTGGTGTTTTCCTAATTCCCTGTATGGTTCCTCACCTCAGATCCTTTCCTTCATACGTGCTCAGTAGTGGCTAAGCCTCTTTTCACAATACCCCTCTTACTTCCATTAGCATCTCACTGGCAACAGGTGGCAGCTTTAGCTCCTCTGAGGTGCCTCTTATGTATCTTGGAGCTCAGTTGTTGTTTTGTATTGAAAATGTCCATCTCATGGTCAGCCTTCCCCAATAAATTGAAATATTCATTGACTTTCAGCATTCAACATGCTATTGGTTGTAACTTCTATTAAAATGATTCTCAAAGTTGTGGCAGTTGTTTCTGCATTTCTGGCAAACTAAAATTTTGCTGAGGATCTATACCAATAACTCACAAAAATCTTATCATTAAATTAGCCATATTTGATCGCTCAATTGACATAATTGCTAAGTTGGAGCTTCCTTCTTGGAAGCCTAAAATATAATAAAATAATCCAAAATATTGAATGCTAAGTCAGAGTTTCCTCCTTGGAAGCCTAAAGGTCATCAACATCGATTAATAAAATTGACAAAAATCACTAATAAGTAAAATCAACATTCATCCCCAATTAACTAAAGCACTGATATAGAAACACGTTGGAAAAAGCACAACCTGGTTAAAATTCCAACAAATTTAAAACTTAACCAGATTATCTACTTTCAACGTGCCTATTGACATGAGCTCCTCTGAAGACAACAAGCCAGGAGTCATGGCACCTCATCATTTAGTACAACATTGATGATAAACAGAGAGGCCTTAGTAAACCCCCTGTAGGGATTCTGGTTTTTTGGGTTGCTTTCTTGTTGCAAGCCCAGAATTACCACAATATGACAGGTGCAATATTCTTATTACATTGTTCTTTCTGAGAGAGGACAGAGTTGCTCTTTTAAGTTCAATCCTTTACTCTTGTTGAAAATTATTAAATTTAATTTAACTAAAGTATATATGGATTAAAAACTATCTTAATTAATAATGGGGGTTTATATACCCCTTTTATTTTGAACACTATAGTATATACCCCAGGGTAAAGACTATGATTATGCAATATACTGTATAAAACAATTCTCATTAAAAGTGACACAGGAAAAATTATATGTGGAGCCAGACAAGATAAAAATTCTCCTGTTGTTGCAATGATAGCAATAATTGGTTAAAATCATGAAAGTTTGATATTTATAGTATAATTTCAGATTATTGTTATTATAATTATTCATAGGATTTGTGATAATTAGTTAAATTTAACAAGTTGTGATCCAGCAAGGCTTTCAGATTATTGAAATATGACCATTATTGTTGTGTTGATCCGTTGAATCCAAAAATAAACTATAATCATATTAGCTAAATTAAAATTTTGTTATGAAAACATGCGTTCAAGTTAAAGATTGTTGTATGTTAAATTATAAATTGTAGAAGATAGTTTGAACCAATCAGAGCTCCAATAAAGGATAGTGCTTTGTAATAACTCCTATGGCTGTAACCAATTACTCATAAATAATCATCTTTCCAAAACTCAGGATCTAGACAATTAGAGGCAAGGAAGCTGACAGTATAATTTTAGTAAATTGCAATCAATATTAGCTATAAGGCAAGGGAATATTTTCACTTTCCAAAAATCTTTTAAAGCCTATAAAAGGGACTAATTCATGCATGTTTTTTTGATAAATAAATGTTAGTATAGAAATTATATATAACAAATTAGTTGAGTATTAGGATTACCCATAAGGTAATTTTGGGAGGGAAATCTAATGGTAAGGACAAAGCTCTAAAATTCTTTACTATAGGGAAGATAAAAATGTCTGACAAAATCTTATTCAAGAATATTGGGAGCAGAGTTTAGGAGTAGGAATATTCCCACAATCTTCCTGGATTTAAGTTAATTCTTGACCAAGTAAGGGACTTAGACATAGGTCCCAATACTAGAGATTGCATAGGGCCAAATCTTCCATCGTTAGACCAATATTGAGCAAGAGGATGTTATGTGTGGCTCATCATTTTAAGGACGTAGTGGTATTCCTGCAGCTAAGATGTCCAGATTCTGTGTGTTAGGCAATTTTTGTTGAAATAATTTAGCTGTTAAGATGGTATTGTTTTGAATAAATCCAAGTTATGGTCCTGGTTAGCCAATGGTCTGGAGTAATGTAACAAACTAAGGGATGAGTAATTAATGTTTGATGTTTATCAGAAAGCTCCTTTTCACCCCCTTCAGTATTGTCAGTGAAGATTAGATGGCTCATATTTGACTTTTAGTTTTATCTGCGGTGTTCTTTGTGCCATCTATAATGTCCTTTTGGTTATCAGAGCTATAAGAAGAATTATCAGAGTCTCCATAATAAATTTTAATAGGGCTGCTGTGGTTGCTACTTTTGCAAATTAGTTTTCATATATGATGCGTTTTATCAGCAATGTTCTCATCACCATCTGTCATACTATAAAACCATCAAAATGGTAGGCATAATTATCAGAGTCTCCTGGTGATCTTCTTCAGGGCTGATGTTTTTGATATACTTTTGGCTTAAGATGTAAATGAGAGTTGGTTCCTTGTCAGGTACAGAAAGCTGGCTAGCATTAGTAGTACCCATCCCTAAGCCAGCTGTTATTTTCACAAGTAGTTCTCAGGTGCTTCCAAGTTATGACAGTGGGAAGTCAGGCCTTAATATCATCGCTGGGTTTGAGATTGGAGTGACTTTGGGCGCTAAAGAGGTTGCTTGAAAACATCATCTGAGTGTGGTTCAATCTAAAATTTGGGTTTCCCATATGTTGAGTATTGTTATAAAGTACCTTTTCACATATACAATAAGCTGTGGTATGTACCATCCATCATTAGCTGCTGAAAGGATGATAGCAGTTGCCTCTTCAAGGGTAAGCGTTTTTTGCAACTGATAGCTCTTGAGCATCAGCGTAGGAAGCAATCAGCAAAGTCAATGATGTGTTTGGCATCATGGAGAGTGATCTTTAGGAATGATTGTTTCTTATTAAAGGAATTCTTCATTTTTGCGTCAAGTGTCAGAGGGATATGAAAGTGGTACCAATATTCTAAAGGCATATACAATAGGGGCATTAGTGATCAAGTGTCTGTGTAAGTTTTCTGTAGAGAGCTGCAGAGTTAAAACCAGAGTGTCCATCTGTCATCACAAGTGTTATAATTTTAACCAGATGAATTCCTCTCTTTTTTTTAAAAAATCAGAGTTACTATTAGTTGAGGATGGTTGCTAACTAATTCTCTAGGTTTAATATAACTAATTATATAAACCAATTTAGCTCCCCATTTGGTTGGGTTGATCTATTTTAACAATCCTATGGATTATAAAGTATTGAGGATGAACTTTAATAGCAAATTGGACCATTTTGACACCGGCAACTGAGGCTAAGGAAAAAAAATGTTATTATCAATATTTAAGACAGCGGATTACTAATTTTAAGCCTAAGATGCATCAAGAAATGATCCCTGATAAGCAAAATAGTCTACTTTGACACCGGTGGCTGAGGTCAAGGATGTTAATATTTTTATTAATTATTTTAGAGTTGTGATGAACTGAGAGTTTGACGTTGAGGTTTTGGGATCACCAGTGACTGAGGCTTTGGATGATCTTATCATTTATCTATTTTGGATTAAGCTGGCGATTTATGCCAAGGATGATCAATCTACTGGCTATGGTGCCAAAGGATCCGTGAGTCAAGCAATAAATGGACATTCTGAAGCTGAAGTGCAGATTAACTGGTGAAAGATGCTGAGGATAATTCAATAGTAATTTATAATAAGAATTATATATGGTCAACCAGCGACTTATGCTGAGTATGGATTGATGTAACACTTGGAGTCAGGGATGACAAATTAAGTAGGGATGATTTCCAGAAAGAGTGCTGAAGATTGGAATCGCCATTGAGAGTGATGATGATTGAGGTGACAGTGATGAATGCCAATGATGTTGACAGGAGGGAAGAAGATTTTCACAAAAATGCCTATAAATAAATGAATTTCCCTTTTAAAACAACTTTTGTTAACCTACCTTTATTAAGGTTTCAGTGGACAAAGGATAGCTTAGTTATTAAAGGTGGAACTAAAGATTTCCGATGTTAGGTGCTGGGTTAATGCACCTGGAGTGGTCAATGCTACAAACGCCCAATATGGATCTATAAGAAAACCCCGCAGGAACTTGGCCAACTGGCTAACAACAATGAGGGACTGAGAAGACCGCTGAACCATAAGTTCTGGACAAGGCCAAGGAGAGGACCTCTGAGGCACAATTAATGATTAATCCTAAAGAGTTGAAGTTGTTGATCTTCTGAGTTGGTAGGTTGACTGGCGGATGCTTAAAAAAGGTTGTTTATGAAGGCAAAAGAGCAATGGACAGCAGTCTTCATACTGTTTAGCCTGGAACACTAATAGAGTCCCAAATATAGCAGATTGTAAGATTTTGCAACAACACGGCATTTGTTGCCTTGTAGAAATTTGACTTAGTTTTAAGAGCGTTGATGTTGAGCTTAAAAGTGAATATTATTTTAAGTAGCCATTGATAGTCAGCTTCCAATTGTTTAAAGCATAAATTGTATTAATCCTTGATTAAAATGCAGTAATAATCTAGCATAATTGGTGGAGCTCATCAAGTAAGTCTTGTTTGATGTCTTCACAGGAAGCCTTGGTATACTTTTCAATTGCGTGGATCTTCTTGTTGATTGATGAGACAATGAGAAATTAAATAAGTCAATTTTACTAGTGCAAAAATGGCTTTTTTTAGTTTGTCCTCAAGTATCTGATGTGATCACCATCTTTCTGTTTAGTGGATGAGACATAAGTGTTGGTAGGACATACTAGGTTATGATTCAAGAGTTTAGATCCTGAACTGTTAGAGGCTTTGCTCTGTACAGCTTTTGAGTATTGTCCAGACATGTTTTAAAGTTTCTTAGGAGCTTGGCATGGAGCAGATAGGAGAGCTTTCTATCCAAGATAGAAGTTTTAAACTTAACGGGGTATAAGGGCCCATGTAGTGAGCACTACTTGTAGGAATTCTAGCTAGTTGGGTCTCTCACTTGGTGCTAACTCAGAATTTTCACAAAATTACAGGCACGGTATGCTTAGTATGTTGCATCTGTCTGAGACAGAGGACCAATTGGCCTTTTAAGTTCACTCCTTTACGCTTGTTAGAAAGGGATATATTAAATAGATATACTTTAAGTATATATGGTTTAAAATTATTTTTATCAATAATAGGGTTTATATACCCCTTTGATAACAAGAACATCATAGTATTTACCCCAGGGTAAGTAATATAATCATACAATATATTGTATAAAAATATTCTCACTTAAAGTGATAAGAGGAAATTACATGTGGAGCCAGTTTGGGTTCACAATTCTCCCACTGTTGCAATAATTTGTGATAATTAGTAAAAATTGTAATAGGTTAAATTTTGATAATATACTTTCAGATTATTGTTATTATATCTATTAAAATAAGGTGCTGCAATAATTAGTTAAATATGAAAACTTGGGGATCAGATAAGGTTTCCAGATAAGTAATAATATCTATTATATGTTGTGTTGATATGGTGAATTCAAAAATAAAACCTATTCATAAAAGTCAGATTCCAATTGTTTTTGTTATTGAAACAGTATGTTTGAGCTTTGGATTATTACGTGTAAAATTAGAATAAATAGAAGAAACTTTGAAACCAATAAGAGTTTCAAAAAAGAATAGTGCATCATCATAACTCCTTTGACTGTAACTATTTACTCATATATCAATTAAATTACTTATCAAAACTAAGGATCTAGCTAATTAGATGCAAGGTAGCTGACAGCATAGTTATTGTAATTGCATATTATTCTAATTAGCTAATCAGTTGGGGGTGCAATATTTCCCCTTGTTGTATACCACTTAAAGCCTATAAAAGGGGTTAAAGATTCAGCATGAATTTATTTCTTAAATAAATGCTAGTTTCAAAATAAATTATATTAGATTTATTCAATATTAAGATTGCCTAAGGTAATTATTGGGCGGGAAATCTAATGGTGGGGACTATGCTCCAATAGTCTTCACTTTAGTTCAGGTAATAATATGTTCTACATTGGGACCATCTAGTACTAAAAAATAATATGTTCTACACCCCTTTTAATAGATATTGGAAAGAAAGACTGAATTGTGGCAGCATTTCTGCCAAAAAACTATTTAAACTAGTAAGATAACTGTCAGCATCCATAACCAATAAATTGGCATCATAGCTACAAGAAAATTGGCCCTCAAACATTTTGATAAGATTGATGGTAAAAAGCCACACTTAAAAAAGAATACACTCTAATATTAGTACAATAGATATATAAAAAATAATAATAAAGCTTTCTTATATATACAATATTTATCAAAATGCTCTCAGAATCTTAGCATGAACCATATTCATGATACACCCAATGATGAGGTCCTTAATAGTATAGGCATCAGTCAGCTCACTGAACTCGGTTTTTTAAACTTATGAGGCCAACTTTCTGCTCAGAGGATCTGTTCTGCACAGATTAGGCACCAGACAACCATTGATAAAGGGTATGAACAATCTAACTAAACAAAAATCTACTGATGCTACCCGTTGTAGCATCAATCTCTCATTTAAACTACTTACACCCATGGCAAAACTCTTTTTGACACTCTATGACATGTTCTCTTTAAATGGTCCTTGGGACACAATGTAATTTTGTCCAACCTCTCCCCTGGCAGCCCAGCTTTAAATTATATATGCAAATGAATGTCCTGTTCAAACAGAGCAGATCTCAAACTAGCTACTGTATTCTGCCCAATTGCTAACCTTAAACTCGTTACTAGCAATTAGATCACTTCAACCATTATATGTGAAACAAAAAGAAATAAACTGAGATTTTGTAGAAAAATTTTATTAAAGTAAACAGTGAAGTATCTTTATATACGTCATTACAATCAGATATAAATGAATAAGATTAAAAATAAATTTTGATTTAGGGTAGCAATATTAGGGTTTTCATAAACTTCTAATGAGGTGGTGTCTTATTGCCACTTTGTTTGCTTCATCCGTTTATTTTCATTCTTGTATCCACGAGCTATATCTCATGGTGATACTCCTAAACCTGGATGTCTAGGGGCCTTTTTTAAGTCCTTGCTTTAAGGTTGTAAGTTGTAGCTTTTCCTTAATTATTGATTCATTACCCAATTTGGTAAATTATTATTGATTTCAGTTATGTTCAACGGCACTCCTTTAATACACCTCACATCAGGCTTCTGAGTGACTCTTGAGATTGGTTGATTGCCACTTTTAATAATATTCATTCATGAGTTGTGCACATTCCCGTCAGGGTGATTTGGTTGTGTCATCTCTTTGTCATCAGTGAACCGCAGATTATTTCTTCCCCTAAAGGTATAAAAGGGAGTCAAAATTTCATAGTTAATTTTGGCAGCTTCATAATCATCAATAAAGTAAATCTATCTTAGAGCCAGGTATCAACTTGTTTCAGATGACGTCATCTGAAGCACATGGTAAAACTCTTTGCCCATCTGTTTCTATAGAAGGGAGTTGTCCAATTTCATCTGCAGTGGGCAAGTTGCCCGCAATCTTGACTTTTGGGATTGGACTCTGTTCATTCCAAAAGTTGAGGATTAAGCTTCTGGTGCTCTTGCAGCCTCATCTGCAACACTTCAACTCCCAAAAGACACCGGGGAAATGACCTTAAGTGCCATGCATGTAATATATTAAATACTAAATTAGTATCATCATTATGGATTTTGTTTTTAGCTCTTTGTTTATAGAAAACAGTCACAGGTCCAGTCCAGATAGCCTGTAACTTCTCTGGTTGTCCTCCCCATAAGTGATAAAACAGCACTTTGTTGCCTAGGGTAAATACTGGTAGCCTAGTTTGTCCCTGACTCTCCTGTTGGCTTTGGGGGATAGTCGTCTCTATGCTGTTTGAGGCATCCAGTTGTATTCTAACATTTTCATCAGCTTGCTCCTAAAGGTAACTTCCAGGCGGCAGGTTCTTCCAATATAAGGTAATGATTAGTGCTAGAAGGGTTGGAAGTGCTGCTTCTCGCTCATATAGGGCTTTTAAAGAGAGCATCCCAATCATACAGTGGTGGCTAAGACTGTAAGCCCAAAGCGCTGAGGGCAACAACTGATCCCATTTTAACTTATAGTCGAATGTCATCTTCTTTTGTTTCCCTCCTAAGGTTCCATTTACTCACACAATGCTACCTTATGAAGATGGGGTGTAGAGAGTAATTAACTCTTGCTTCACTCCAAATAAAAATTTATTAGCTTTTTCACAAAATTTTATATGAAATTATTACCATTATCCAAAAGCAAGACTTGTGGCATCCATTTCTGGTTTAAACTTGGTTGTAAAGGAATCAAGTGAGTTAGTTTGCGGTTTAAGTCTTGACCATGGAGGCTTTGACCCACTTAGTTATGTGGATAATAACCACAAGTATGAAATTTTGATCCATTAGAGGCAATCAGAAGTAGTCTTTTCATGTCAATAGACATTTTAATGATTGAGGACTGTAGGTGGGATTATGGTAAACCCAAAGCATTTCTCTAACGGATAAAAGCTTGCACAAGGTATGCATAGATTTAGAACCTGGTGAACTTCATCAAACATGAACTATCAGTGGAACTGCTCCTTCAGGTAGGCTAATATCTTATGAAACAGCCCATGGCTTACGTGCTTATGCACTTCCATTATTAGTTCCATCCGGTCACTGGGTATGATGTATGGGTACCATTTATTCTAACCTTTTTATGTAGGTTTCCATCAGCATGCCGGAGTTCTTTGGAGCAACTTCTCAGGATGGTCTTCACCCCATCCATTTTTTCCTACCACACTTTTTCTGGTAACCTGATCAGTTCATACAGCCAATTGCTCTTTAGCGCTTGTAGATGAGGCACTGGGAATCATGACAGTCCATCATCAACGAGGTGTTTTCCCCTGCTTGGTGGATTAATATATAATCTATCCCTGGAACAGTAAGCCCACCGAGTAAGACATCTGTTAGGATCCTTCATATTATAAACTAGAGGAGTAATGCATGATTCATCACAAATGTTGCAATTTGGGGGTTTGACCAACCATGGGTTATTGACTTCAGTAATAACCCCCTAAAGCCTATGGATCTCACCGCTACTATCATCCCATTTATCACCATCATATATTCTGCTAACCATTTAGGCTTGTATCTAAGCATTCAGTAATTCTCCATACCCTCTTCTAATTATTGATGATACTCAGAAGATTGTCCTATAAATCTGCCATCATTTATATTAATAACACTTTCTCTTGCCCAAATTCCATCAATTATTGGTTTACTATATGTTACCAATTATCAGTGTAATTTTTCAATTTTCTTGATGATTACTTTGCTAGTAGTTCACCCGCGCAAATTCAAAGCATTTAATTTACTTTATGATCCTAATTTACAGAGGATATTCATATCCATTTGTCAACTGAATGACCAGCTCCCAAACTAATTCTTTTCTTTTCAGTCAAATTTAGCTAATTGATTTTACCAAATCAGTCCAGTTTATCTCTGTCGTAATTACACAATTATTCTTTCTAATTTGTCTCAAATATTTCTGTCAATTAAAACTCTAAAATTGCTACTGAAATTGAACAGATGATTACCAAGATTTTACTTAGGTTGAACTGACCATCAATAGATGTGCCCAATCTTGGACAGTTGAACGTCAGTATTAATGAACTTAATACAGAGGTTATTATTATACCCAAAGGAAGAAACTCTAGAAGATTCAGCAGTTTAAAGAAAAGCTTAATGACTAAGATACCAGGGTAGAAATTGGTTACCCTCACATTGGAATAGGGAATAACGTAACAACGCATACCTGAGGCCAACTAGTCCTTAAGGAACGCAAACCCCATTTCAGCCAGATCCTTTAATGCTGGAAATACAAACTATAGTACAGTTTTTTGAAGAAGTTATTTGAATTACGCTAGTTTGCCTTAGGCCAGATCAGTTACCTCTGTTAGTACACCAACGAAGTCTAAATCAGATTTTGGAGGATTTTATAATATAGGCATAATTTAATAGTGAGCTTTGCTTTTATTTACAAGGTATACTGTCTTCATACAATATTACCTATCTAAGTGCCAAATACACCTGTACAGTCTCGCTAGTTGCAACAAAAATTTGAACATTTGGTGCTCACTACAGGAAGTGCCTTATTTTTAAAATCGCCAATGGAGGAGAAGATGACTTGAACAGGATTCTAGAGAAATCATGGGTCAAATGTGAGGAGGCGCTTAACAACATCCATACTTACAAGGACGTCAAAGAGGAAATAGTTAAGCAGTGTGGTGCCATGATCAGAGGAGTGAGGATCAGAGTAAGAGAGGGGAGCTGTAGAAGGGAGCAGAGATGTACTTTGACATACATAAATGAGCTCAAGCTAGTTGCTGGATAGCTGACAATGCTGCTAAAATCTCTCATTTTCAGATAAGAGTGGGGAGAAAGAACAAAGGATACACTCTGCTTACGCGGACAAAGGAGGCTTAGCAGCCCTTTTTCCAGATGCTAGAGCTGTTCCAGGTGACATGCCACCAGGGTTACCTCTAATTAATGAAGTAGAACCTAAGGACAATGAGCCCACCAGTTTAAGGTTACATGGCAAGAGCTCTACAGATTAATCTGTCTGTAAAATCTTTAACTCTATTCCCCCAAAAAATACAGTGCAAAATGTGTTTACCTGGAGGAAATGCTACATTGCTACTACAATTAATCTTGAGAGGATTAATGTTCTATGACAATGATCCCGATCCTATGAGGATAGGGTGCCTAACTAGAAGGAGCCCATTAAAGAACCAGCAAATTTGACCCAAAAGTTGGTGAATACAAAACCCAAGTTTACTCTAAAACGTCAGCTTAAAAATAGAAATGTGTCTAAATGCCAACTTCTCAATAATCTTACCATCAGATGTAGCCAATTTGTCAATCCCTATGTTTGGTCAAGTGGGGAAGTGTTGCAATTTGGGGTTTTTACCAACCATATGATATTACCTTTGGCAATATTTCCTAACTCCCTATCTATCTTGTCGCTAACCTCATCCTAATGATCACTGGCATACATTTTGATAACCATTTTAGGCCTAAATCACAGCATTTAGTAATCCGCCTTACCCTCATCACAATCATCAACGTTACACATCAGATTGATATATCAATACACCTTTATGTATATGCTAAAACTTTCTCTTGCCCAAATCCCATCAACTATTAGTTTACTAGATCCTAACTTACAGCGGATTAATTCCAATCAACCAACCAATAGATACTTTACTAGTATCTTCGAATGGCTATTTTATTTCACTTAATTTACTTTATGATTCTAATTCTGGTGGATTGATTCCTATACACTTATTGACTGAATGACTAGCTCCAAAACTAGTGCTGTTCTTGTCAATCAATTTTCCTAAATTATCTTTTGTGAGTTTTTGTGTGCCCTTTAGGGCTCCCATTGCAGGAAACTTTGCGGATTGAATCCCATGGTACTGCCCTGCTGCACTGGGGCTGCAAATACCTAATCACTACAAATGTGGGCCCCACCGCGAGTGAGGTGGCTCACATCACCCCAAAAATGACATATTCCTCACTGTTTAGTATACCAGGTAGCAAAGGCTACCCAGCCAGTTCAAAGATATGCCTCCCATTCCTTACTGCAAGGAATGAGACCAGAATGACCCCAAAGTTGGAATCACTTGAGGAAAGAGGATTGTCATAGCTTTCCACAGCTATTTCTAGCATTCGCTTGATTATGGCCAGGGAGCTTGTTTCCTGGATTCCTTCTGAAGGGAAGCAACACTTATACTGGCAATCCATAGACTATATATCACTCCCCATATCGTGCATCAGACCATGAACCCCTCCTTATCTGCAAGAAGACTTGGAGGGGCATATGCATTCAGGATCTCTGGCCATGCAATATGTCCAGAGGATAACTTACACCCTGGTTGGTACGCTTGATACCATAGGAGAACACTTATCCACACAGCATCCACTGCTGGGCACTCTGTGAAGATGTGCTTTGATGTCTTCTCCCCTCCGCACACCTTACAGGCATACAGAAGGTCATTCTCCTTATGCTTACTTCACTTAAGCAGAGTCTTCACAGTGACCAAGATGTTGCTGCGGAGTTGAAAGAGAAAGTTCTGAACAGGTATAGACCAACATCCCTTAACCCTCCTCCCCCACAGGACCATCAGGCCAGGCCGCATTTTGCAGGTGATTTGGGACAATTATGTCGAGCAAAGCTATCCGCCTTGTAACTTCTGGAACCTGACAGTTGTGAAATCTGAGAGGCAGACACCACCACCTTCCACTTTTAGCAAGTAAAAAGGATAAAGAGGCTTTCCTATCTGGGGCATCTCCAGCGTTCTCTTCTTTGTGGGAACATCTGCCAATCCTGCCCTTTATGACCTTCTGAACAGGGTTTCCCAGCCTCTAATATAACCAGAGAAGGAAATGCTTCAGTCCAGAAATAAAGCATTTAAGTTGCTTCCACAACATCCCATGCCTTCCTTAACAGCACCTTGGAGGCACTGGCAACATTATTAGCTGCTTCCACCTTAAGAGCTCTCTGACCATCACCATCAAGGAGGTCCCCCCAGTGAACTTTCCCATTAAAGTACTTGAAGGCCTTATGCAGACAAGGTTCCATATCCAGTCCCCAAGCTCCTAAAAGGGGAATCGCCCAAATCCTTTTGATGGTCCACTCTCCACCCTCCAATTTACCTTTGTTGCCTTCCCAAGTTCTAAAGTAACACTTCCAGTACCCTGGTAGGTTCCCCACGCTTGGATTGGCCCATTGATTGGTGCCTCAGCTGGCACTAAGATCCTAGTTTGAACTGTCCTTGCAAGCCTTAGAAAGGTATCCTCCACTATTGGAGCCCAACAGATGTCTTTCCCTCTTGAGCAACCCATGCGATCCACTTCAGCTGAAGTTCTTTGATAATACTCCTGACCTTAATCAGACCGATGCCCCCTTATTCACCTCCTGACACAAGTTAGAGTAATTGGTTTTTAACACTCACCCTCGCCAGATGAATTGGATGACCAAACTCTGTATTCTTCTGATGGATGATTCTGGCGTTGGAACAAATATAGCAATGTACCATATTCTGGAAAAAATGAAAGTGTTTAATACAATGGCCCTGCTTTAATAAGAAAGATTGAACCATTGCCATTTCCAAGCCTCTTTTTTAGTCTGCTTCAAGTTCAAGCCAAATTTTGTGCAGCAAAGCCTGCCCAGGGATGGGACACCTGAGGTACAGAAACTCCTCCCCTGTTGCCATCCAAGTGATTGAGCTCTTTGGTGCCACACTAACGTCGCCATTTTGCTGATGGGATAAGCCCAGGATTTTGACAGATTTTCCTTTGCGTTGCTTGTATTCTGGTACACATTCATAATGTTTATCATCACCTTCTCTCCTCCTTTGATGATTATAAATCCAAGTATCATACACAAACATTAAGAAAAAAGACTCCTCGCCATTGATGGTAAATTTACTTTGGTCTGACTTTCTGAGAGCCACTGAAAGGGTCTCTATTGCAAGAACAAACAACAAGGAAGATAGAGAGTCTCCCTGATGCATTCCCCTACAAACTTTAAAAGGGTGGGAGAGGACCCCATTGATATTGATCAAGATGAGGCTTTCTCATAAATTGCTTTAAGCAGTTTAAGCAAGCGCCCTTTGATTATAACCCTACTTAATACTTTCCAAAGGAACTCTTGATTCACCCAATCATACGCCTTCTCTTGATAAAGAAACAGTAGCCAACCCTCTGGTCATACTGTTTACTTGACCACTCTTCTATCAGGAGAAGCAGCATCAAATTGTCAGTAATTGAGCATCCTAAGATAAACCCGTTCTGCTCTTTTTCAACAACGTCCACCACAACCCCCTTTAGTTGATTGGTTAAATCTTCATTATAATCTTATAGTCAACATTAAGGAGAGTCAAAGGCTGATAGTTCCCCATGAGGAAAATATTGGTTTATTATACAACACCACCATCACACCTGTCAGACATTCTCCTTATCAACTTTTGAAAAAGGATGTTGGAGGTAAAAATGCCCCCGAATCCACTACTACAATTGGCCAATTAAATGTCCAATCTTCTAACAATATTATGGTTAATGAGAATATGAGCACCATCAGCCAAAAGACCCTGGCGGATTCTCAGTGGAACCCTACCCATCAGGAAAATATGTTTTATAATCAAAATCAGCTTAATAAGGTAAAAACTGATAGTTGGATTGCTCCAACTCCTCAGCCAAATTTGAGGTGTCCATTACCACACAGTTTTGTTCTCCCCTGAGGTGAGAAGATTTTACCCGCTGGTGATTGGGTACAATTTATCAAATCATTACCACATGGGTTTGTTTTTCCTCAGAATATTTT
>JAKSZP010003022.1:0-86999 GCA_022478985.1 Massospora cicadina
GCTATAACATTGTAAAGCTTAGGGTATGGCTTAACCGCTGAGGCCATAGCTATACACACATCAACTTCAGATAGAATGCCTGCTCCAATCAGCACATGCGCTTCCATAGTTAATTGGTCAGCAAATGCAGCGAGGGTCTCATTTCGCTGAAACCCAATGGTCAATAACTCAGTTTTCCGCTGTGACATTTTTGCAGTTCCGCCAAACAGTCGCAGCACCATCTCCTTAGCTTCATGGTATGAAACAGGACTAGCTGAGAGGTAACAGATGACTTGATCAGCACTTCCAACGTCCAAAGAGGAGAGTAACAGCTTTGCCCTTTGTTGATCTGTAGTCCCTTAGTTACAAACTCAAATCGGCAAAAGAACCCATGAATATTTCCTTCACAATCAAATGGTGGCAACTTGTCACTGTAAACCCTTTGAAGCAGCTCATCCTGTTTTTTTAACAGTATCTAATCCAGTCTCAACTCCTCATAGGGCCCAGGGCCATTGTTTCGTGCAGATTTCATTTGAAAACAAACAGTATGCGGCATAGCTGGCAGTTGAATTTTCATAATTTTGTTATTGGTCAATGGGCCCCCTGTAGTGAGCACCACTGTTGAATCTTGGCGATTCAGTATGTAATCGCTAAAGGGTTTTTTACAAAGGGTTTCCCCATTGAACAATTAGAATGGTCAATATGACAGTTGCCGGTTCCTTGATACACTTGTAATCACTTAATTTTTATAATAAATATGGGAGTAATTCCCTAACCGCTTCTTTACTAAAATATATTTTCAGCGGATCCTTCCTTTGTCCGATCTCTTCTTCTTTCTTTCTTTCTTTCTTTTCCTAACCTAAGACAACTCCTCCAGTCCCCTCAGTTCACTGATATCCCAGTGGCCTCTGCTGGTATTGACTCTTCCACTTAGTTTATTCATGTCGCTATCTTTTCATTGGTTTTAGCTTATTATTCTTTAATTATTTATTGCCTTGGTTTGAGGCGATCCAAAACCTTTTTGTCAAATGTTGACATCGCCTTATCGCCCTATTTTGAAGGCAAACCAATAAGACCTGTTATGACCCATTATCGCCTTATCCTAAAGCGACCAATCACTTATAGCTCTGAATCATCCTTGGCGGATTCTGTCAATTGATCCTTCAGCGGAATTCCTCCAATGATCCGCGTGGTCTTAATGGTGGCTTGTCATCCAGTCAAATAAATTCTCAACAGCCAACCATTAGTCAAAATGATGGCTTTTGCTGATGAATGCATTGTGGGTAATCCAACAACCAGGATGCCCGCAGAATTGAGAAAATAATACAAGAATACTCATCCATAAGCAACGCATTTCTTAACACTAAAAACGGAAATTATACTCCTGGGGGAAGTATCAGACCCATTGGACGCCATCTACCCAAGGTCAACAAACCAATATAGCATCAAGACTCCTCACCAGACATAGGAGGTGAAGATCAGCAATTACCCCACTGGAACTTCCCTTCACTACCAAACCAGCAGCTTGACCTGTCCGTCACTTGGAGATATGGCTAGAGGCAGAAGGCTACGCCAACGCCATGATGGAAAATCAACTTCTAGTTAAAATAACAAAACGCATTGCCTCCTTGCATGGACATCAAAAAAGTCTAATAGGAAGGGTCATGGTAGCCATTTCCACGGTATTATTAATCATATGGTTTACAGCCTATGCAATTGCTTTCTCACCGTCCTTTTTTTTCAATATATGCCTTAATACAGGGATGGCTTTGGTCCAACCATAATGCCCCTATGCGCGTTGAAACCCTATTTGGCCCTAGGAGCAATGGAGGTATGGGGCTAACTAATTATGTAAAACAAGCGGCCCATATACTAGGATCCTGGATAGCTCAGGTGACTAGTTCAGACCTTCCAGATATACATTGGGCTAGAGCAGCAAGATCTAATCTTACATGAGCACTCTGATTAAGAAGCCCAGATCATCCAAACACATTGATTAAGTATCTGGCGTCTCACTTAACAGCTGCAGGACCACATGGCACTCATGTACACTTTAAACGAATACTTCTAGCCATGAGAAGAGCAGAGTGGAAGATCCACATATGTGGCCAGATCAGTCACAGAGGACGCCCAAGGCTAACTCACAGACAGGAAGTTAATGGCCAAATAATCACAAATAACAATATAAACTAAAATCCGAGTATCATTGCCAGGATTGATTACCTGGATCATATGAATATACCATACAGCCTGGAGACCCAAAGAGTGGTCTGGAGATACACACATCACTCACTACTACAACCCAGGATATGGGCAAATGTATGGAGATGCATGAGGAGAGTATATCACACAGCAGAATGATCAAAGGCTGCCCACTATTCATGCACAATATATGGTCAACATAGAAGCTTAGTACACCGTCTAAAACAATGTCCAACATTGGTAGCTATCTGGAAAGAGACCATGCGCCTATTCCGGCATGACAATGGACAATCATTTAGTTTGGCTAGTAATATGTTCGCTCTCAACATGGAGTCACCTATCCACCCATCCCTACGGGCGTTAATAGTAGCAATAGCACTATGGACAATCCATACTATAGTACTGGAGTCATTCACAGGAACAACGCCTACCCTCCAAGAAGCCATCAATAGTTTTCACTACCATATATTGGAACATTTCCAAGCATGAGTTGTTTGGAAACACAGCCCCGTGAAACAGAAGGACAATCAATTCATGGTTCCCATATGGCTCCTAAATATTGACTCATTCCTTTACTCATGCTTCATCCAAGGATAAATCAGCATAAATCCCCTATCTTCCTAAACTTGGTGGCCCTGGAAATAACAAGAGGGGCTATGAACCCTCTGGGTTATCCTTAATTGTTCACAGTTAATTTTTATCTCTCCTCACTATATTGGAAGTGTACATCCCCTGGTCGGCCTTCCCCAAATAAAAACAGGAAATTACTAACATACCTTATGTATTTTCATATATAATTTTTGCCAAACTGACTAAGTAATCTATTTTAAAAACCATGAAGTTCCTGTGATAGACCCTATACAAACAATTTCCTCGTGGAGAGTCATCTTCAAATCTTTAAGACAGAGTGGAAGAAGGTACACTTTGAGGACCCTTCTTTTACTTTAATAACTAAATTAAAGCCAAAAATCTAAATCTTCAAAAAAATACAAAAAACGACAGCTTGATTGAGCCAAAACTTACCAATGTCAATGCAATTGATGCATGCCACCCCGCCTTGGGGTGGTGTTATGCTGCCATCTAGTGTCTTTTGGCTGCTACTGAAGCACGCCTGGGCTGGCTCTGATAGCCCTCTTAACGCTACTGGGCGTTATGTACCCCTTGGGACTTGGCCCACCACCTCACAAGCTCCCAGGTGGTGCTCCGGAGCCCTTTGGTGCTCCCATAGAGCAATTTGCAGTTCAGCCTCTGGGTCAAATATGGGAATCTCTTACCATATGAAAGTGCGACCATCATCAATATGGCCACGGCAGTTTTTGAACCCACCAGAATTATTGACTTCCACCCCTTTAAAAGGTATTTTGATCTTGGCTTTCGTTCATAAGCTGATGCAGTGGCAGCAGCCAAGCTGCAAATCTTTTTTAAAAAAATTTCCGTTCCCACCATTTGAACCCAGCTCCCAGATGAAGCCACTTTGGTGGTCCAGTTTGCTGGGTTGCCCTCCCATCTCTCCCCCAAACGCCTCCACCATGAGCTCATGGAGGGTTTGGCCATTTATGGCGCAGACCCCATGCTGCAGTTCGTGGTTCCCAACGGGGCAGATTGGTTGGTAGGGCCTCATGCCTTTGCAACAATCCACCCATTTCATTGTGATTCCCACCTCATGTTTACCTTTCACCGTGATCAGATCTGCCCCTGATCACCCATTTTGGGCGCGTGTCAAAAACAGCTGTGCCATTTGCCCCTTGTGCTTCAAACTCAATCATTTATGGCGCAAGTGCCCCACGGCTTCTGCCACTTCCACCATTCCTTCTTTCAGCATTAGGTCGGTGGCTGCTTCATACCAATTCTTCAAATGGGGCTCGATCCTCCCATCCCCTATTCTCAGGGAAATTGGGTGCAGCTCCCAAAGCGGTGCCCAATCAAAATTTAAATTTTAAAATTTTTAAAAATAATAAGATCATTTTACTGAATCCTGAGTCTATGGCTGACTCAGTTTCAGATGAGCTGCCATGGTCAACTGTCTGCAACCAACCAGCTCCAGCCACCACTCTAATTCTAGTGGCTTGCCCAGCATTGGCTGAGATAAATCTATTTGAGTGCCTAGAATGGATTGATGATAGCGACCAACCATATAACGTCAAGCTGGATTTTGCTTTGGAGGAATTCTTTGTAATCTTCCCAAAAAATGCCCCCAACATTTTCGATCTAAAAATGGGTTTCCTAATTATAAAAATATAAACAAAATGGTGGTAGAAGCAGCAGCTGCTTCAGCCAACACCCTCCTCTGCAAAAATCTACATGGGGAGATGGAACCCCTTGTTGAGGGTATTCCCATCCCAAATTTTCCCTAAGATTTTGATGAGGATGCAAAATAAAAAATTGAGGATCTCACTTTTGAAGCGAGCTGCACTTGCATCAATGTGGCAAAAACTTCTCTTTTTAACACCAATTATCCCAAAACCTGCCGGTGCATCAAGTCATTCACTTGTGTGCCAACTCTCATTACTTTCGCTGAACATCAACTTGCTCAATATGTTGAGGCGATGGACACCGCTGGCCTCATAAACGAAGAAAACCCACAACTATATCGCCTTATGCCCTATGTCGCTGATGCTCCCACCCCAATGCTGTCCGCCATGGTCCACCAGCTAAAGCGGGCACTGGGCAAAAGTTTCCCAAAGCTTCCTCACCTTCTGATATGGCTTCCTAGGCTGTTAGCTGAGGTGCCATATCAGGATTTTTTATTTCTAATTTTTCCTTTGTTTGACCCATTTGCAAATAAAGATGCATGGCGGCTCCCCCCTTTTTGGGTTGGTCACCACTAGTGCTAAAAAGATCTTCAAGGCAGCGTGGCTTATTAACATGGCAGCAACAAAAATTACCACTCTAAAGAAGCAATCAAGGCTACCCATACTCACTGATTTCACCTGCTCGCCTGTACTATCCAATAAAAACATGCAGTTTCCGTGATGCACACTGTATCTGATATGGAGAAAAGGTATCTTGAATGTACCAAATTGGATGAGACTTGGTATCACTTAAGTCAACCATTGGGCAGATTCTCAATTCTTGCCCCTTTTCAAGTACATCTTAAATCAATACCTTACATGCCAACTAGTGTAATGGTCACCTGACATTTTGATGATCCTTCATTTCAATTAAGCAGGATCTCATCTTGGGGTATTTTGAGCTCAAACCAGTCCAAAAATAAATTTCTCTAGTATTTTACTAACCTTACCAATCATTGATTATCCATATAAATTATTGATGGGATTTCTTTACCCCACTTTTTGGGTCTAAGCGTCAATTATCTCATGGGAGCCAAATTTTCAATAATCTTCCCATCATGTCTGATATCATGATATCTGACATCACCCACTTCAAGAATATTGGCAGGTGAATATCATCATAGAAATTGTATATGTAAGCAGTTGATAGTTACTCCAGTTTCTAAAGACTTGATTGAGTATTCATCCCCACCTTTTTAGGTTATAACGTATGGAACATATCATATGAAATTTATTTTCCTTGTTAAGATTGATTATGATTGTGATTGTACAAGACTAAATTTGAACTCTCAAAAGTGGGTATAAGTTGATGGGATAATTTGCTGCTTGGACTTCTCTTTTAACCGGTTTTGCTAGATTTTTCATTGCCTCTGATTAAGTTTGTATAATTTTCTGGTCTACTTTTTAGCGCTTTTGCAGACTCTTCAGTATTACTTGTAACTTAATGGGCTAATAGAGCCAGGATGCCAGATTCTCTTCTGTATAAGGCCTTAAAGAGGACATTTGATGATACAGTGGAAACTTATTCTGTAAGCCTTCAACACACTTGGAAGATAATTGTCCCATTGTAACAGATTGGTAGTGGCCATCTTACGTAGCATTGAACTAACGTTCCATTTTCTCTTTCTCCATCCCATTAGTTGATGGGTTGTAGGGCGCTGATAATAGTTGGTGAGTTCCTATGCTCGTAGCTAAGATTCTCACAACTCTTGAAGTAAAGTTCTTCTTATTGTTACATAGCAGTACCTGTAGGCAGCCATGATTAGTAAATATCTTGATAATAAAGTTAGCAAAAGAATTGGTAATCTGTGTAGAATGACAATTGCTTAACACACTTTGTGAAATGATCAATCCCTACGAGGTTGTATTAATTTACTCATGTGGATTAAGGAAATGGGCCTATGACATCTAACCTGATGGTATGAAATGGCTGCTGAGGGGTCATTGGCTAATAAGTGTACTTGACTAAATGTGGCGTTTGTTTTTATAAGCTATGCAAGTGTCTAAGACTTCCACTAAAAAGTCCAGTATTCCTTTCCAATAGTAATAATCCTTGAGCCATTAATAAGTTTTTTCTGGCTCCTCCATATCCTAAGGTATTGCGGGCTTCCATTATTTCTGGTACCCATTCCAAAGATCACAAGTAAAGTACCAGTTGTTTATAACTTTCTTTTAAAATAAGCTTTCAAAAACTAGTATTTTAAGCATATTATTTCAACATTTTTGCTGGATTTATCTTCAACCTCCCAAGAGTCTGACTTTATAAGTAGGTTGTGTAGCCTTTCAGCTTTTTTAATGTAGGATATAATGGTGGCAATCAGGTCAGTCCATCTACATACATGTGCCTTTTCCCAGTTTTATGGATGATGTTCATGTCATAGTGCTTAGGTTTGAGAGACCAATGGTCTAGTCTTCCAGTTAAAACTTTCATGTTTTGCAGCAACCTTAAAGAAGTATGGTCTGTAACAGCTGTAAATTTTGTAACGAGAGTAGAGCATGAGACAATCACTCTGCAGTCACAGTTAAGATTCCATCTGGGAACTCCAACAATCCTTCACAGCTGTAACATCTTGGTTCTGTGATGAAATAAGGTCTACAAGTTTTATTATACAGAGCGCTATATAATACTCAATAGCCCTTTGACTCATAATATATTAAAACTCTACAGCAAAAGCAACTTCTGATAAAATAAGATAAAATTTTGGCAGATGATGATACTTTATTGGAATAGAAGGAAAGGGTATTTATGGGTGATTATCTAGCTTTAGAACACTAATGTATTCAGTCTAGAATCACGCTTTTCAGGCAGTACAATGAGAAACAATGTTTACAATAAATACAAATGGTATAATTGTGCAAAATTACAGTAAAGGTCAAGTAAGAGGGCAGAAATTGCCGCGTGACAGTTTTGGAATAATATAAGGAACTTAAAGAGTAGGGAGAAGCTTTATAGCGTCTTACTTGAAGTCTGATTGCATTCATTTTTATTAACCATTGATATTGGACGAGTAATTATTCAATTTTGAGTTGACACCTTTGACAACACTTCCCTCACTTCACTAAAATTGTTCTAGCTGGTGGCTAGCGGGGGAATTGACTGCTGGACTAAGGTATGAGAAACTTTGAATGAACTCAACTAGCAATTTTTCAATGGGCAAACTCTTAGTAGTAGAGATCAAATGATGAGCGCTTCAAACAACGTATGGCCCTTTCCAGAGTATTGACATCTTGTAAGTATATACAAATCTGTAAGAGCCACAGTAAGATACCCAATTGCCAAGATGGAACTTGTGCAAGGACATTTGATATATATCATCCTTTGATTTCTGGTTAAATATTTCTAATTAAGGTGGAACCATTAATATTTGGTCTGTATCTTGATTAGCGCCTTGACTAGTCAACCAAAGTACTCTTCAGTCCCAAAACCATTTCATCCTCAACAATGGAGTATAATATGGGTGGTAAGGCGGGCTATAAACCATACAGTAATTGGAAAAAGGAGAATAAAATAGCACTATGACATCCTATGTTATAGGCGAAAATAGCGGAATTGATGTAGAGGGTACATTAAGAAGGGGAAGAGGCAGCGAACTTAAGGTGAATTTGCTCTAGGGTTCTGTATACCCTCCTGACAGTTCCATTGGTCTCCAGATAGTATGTAGCAGAAACCCCTCCCTAATCCCTATAATCTTGTTCAGTTCTAAATCATTTTTGAGTGAAGTTGGTAGCGTTGCTTTAAGGTAACCTGTGGAAACCTGTGCCTGTGATTGATAATATCCATAAAAACTTAGCTGCGGTAACTGCTATTTTATTTCTAAATGCTTAGCTTCAAACCCACTTGGTTAAGTGGTCAATGGCCACAGTAATAGATTAATGTTTGAAACTGCTGACTGGTAGAGGACTGATAACATAAACAAAGATGGTGTGCCACGCCCAGTTGGGATCAAACAGCTGATAGGAGGTGGAAGGCTTAAAAGGGTGTTGTGATTGGCACTTATGCCATTATATCAAGATGTACTGGATGTCAAACCTCATTGACTCCTTTTAGTAGCTCTGTTAGATCTGCTTTAGCATCTTAACTATTCCTCCATGTCCAACGATATGATGAGCTTGCATAATGATCAACGGTCATATGGAAGGCGTGGAGTATAGTCGCCTTATGCTGCCACTATCAATTTATAGAGTACCTTGTTATAAACTTTGGTTTTCTTCATTTATATGTACAAAGTAAGCCTAAGAAGGGGTTGTTCATCGTCATATTACTGGTTCTTTATTTGCAGATAACTGGTCAGTGTAAAGGATCAGTGTGGGACAATGGGTAGCCTTGAAAGTCCCTCATCATTTTGATGATTTGACCCTGCTTAATGTATAACTTCATAATAATCCTGGAGACACAACGCCCGCCTTTCCAGCTGACTTTAAGGCTCTTTAAGATTACTAAGCCACCGCAAAGAGGCGTGATAAATAACCACTATGAATTTAGTGCCACGAATACAAACATGGAATTGTTTACAGGAAAAAAGAACGGCTAAACATTCACATTCTGTTACCACATAATTTTCTTTCCTGCTTGATAAGGGCGCGACTAAAGAAGGATACTGGGTGTCCTCTCCTTGATCATCATACTGAGAGAGCACAGCCCAATGGCTATTAATGCAGCATCAGATTGATATTAAAAGGCCAATCAAAGTCTGATAACATAGTACAGGAGCTGTGTTAGCGTCGCCTCAAACTTGTTAAAAGCAATATCACATTAGGGGGACTAGAGAAAAGTCGCTCCACATTGGAGTAGTTGAAACAGAGGCTTAGTCAGCTGATCATATCCTTGTATGAACTTGCAGTAGTACCCCACCATACCTAAATATACTTGTACGTCCCACTTGTTCTTAGGAATTTTCATTTGGTTAACAACCCTAAGCTCCTGCTGCTACAGCTGTATCCCTTGAGTGTTAATGATGTGATCAAGGTACTCCATCTGATTATTAAAAGCTGACATTTGCTGGGTTAAATTTTAAGTTGATCCTTGTCTATTCACTTGTAAACTTTTTCCAAATTGGAAAGATGATGGTAAGGTGTGAAAAGACATTGATATTGTCAAGGTATACTAGAGAACAGCTCATATTTTCATGATTGGTCTATGGCTCTTTGAAAGGCGGCAGCCACATTTCATAAGCCTTGAGGCATGAGGGTAGGTTAATAAAACCCTTAGAAAGTAGTAATAGTGTAATTTTTTGATCAGCCTAGGGTAGATTGACTTTTCAATAGCCTCTGATGAGATCAAGAGTAGTAAAGTACTTGATCTTACCTAGTCAATCAAGAGAATTATCTATATATGAAGTAGACAATAAGAGTCTTTTTTATACATTTCTTAAGTAATGATAATTGATCATTACTCAGTTGGAGTCATCTTTTTTTAACAATAAGTACTGTGCTGGACCAGAGGTTGTGGGAGGGCATGATCATCCCTTGCCATAGTGATTTGTAAAGCTTTTTTATAAAAAACTTCTTCATGGCTCAACAGCATCTGATGAGTTGAGAATGCATGAGCTGGACATCCCCAGTGTTAATGAAATGCATTATACTTTAGGTACCCCAAGTCATAATCCCCAGTAGCAAATACATGCGCTTTTAATTTTTCATTAAGGTTAAGGATTGATCCTTTTGACTTTCATTAGACTTCTCATTGGACCAAAGGTATAATAGCACAGGCGCTAGGCGCGGCATCAGTACACCAAACTCTGATAGGTCTCCAATACTCTCAATGTGCAGTAATTCATCCCAGGAAAGTAAATTCATGTAAGCAATCTTTTGTCCTTTGGTCACAGTAATTTTTGAGCCGTCAGGTTGGCGAGGAACACACAGATCTTCTGATGCCCCAGAACAATTAATTTGGGTACTGCATGAGGTTCAATTAATGGTTTCTATCATATGTAGTAAACTCTTTCTAATAAACCACATGGCAGGTTCAGAGTCAACCCATATTTACAACTTTTTGTTCCACCAGAAGCAGCTTTCAAGTGGAGGAAGCGCGTAAGGGAATGCCTTGAATTTCAGAGATGACAGAAGGTGGGCTCCTATTATGACGATTAGTCTGCATATATTAAAAAGGAATTATTTCATCAGTATAAATCAAATTAATAAATTTGTTTTTGATTAGTAAGAGGAACCTGCTCATCCTAAGGGTTATGGAGGGGAAAGGCTTGATTGAGAATTTTAAAGTTATTTTCTTCATAGCTGATGACTGCCCCGGAATTTTGAGGACACTTATACTATTCAGAAATTGGTAGTTTTGACTGGTTAATACTATTGAGGGGCAATAACTTTAAGAAATTTAATTCTCATGATCAAAGCATTGTAGCTCCTTCACTAATGGTACTGTCCGGGCCTGCCATCCCTTATGGTTGACCTTGGGCCACGTCAGAAGCAATTGTTAACTTCTTCATTAAATGACTTGAGATTTTATCAATTGCCCTCCGCTGTCAATGATTATGCAAGCTCGGATCTTATTTACAAATATGCCAATATAAGTACAATCATAAAAGTAATCAGAATAAGAGTTTAATGTGAGGATAATGGATTATAAATTTGATCAATCATAGTTTTAATCTTCTCCCCTAAATCTAAAAAATTGGTATATAAAGCTTTGAGAGGAAGGGCTAATTTGACTCCTTTCAAGGGAGTAACTAATTCTATTTATCTGGTTCGCCATACTGGTTATGTTCAGAAAGCTGCATAGCATATAGTTTAGATTCTTTCTGTGTACTTTCTTATCAAATTAAGCTTGTTGACTTTGTACCACAGTAAGTGCTTGTTGGGTTTGGTCCTGCATTTGATGTGGGATAGATGGTTGGTTTGACAACAGAGTATCCTGTCTCTATTGTTTATCGTCTTTTCCTTGATCATCATCATAGGAGAAGTGATATAGTTGATATTGGTGCGTCTCTTGGAACAGCTAGCAGAATATTGCCTTTCAGTTTCAAAAAACCAGCAAGTGACTTCAGAGAGCTTTTGTGGACCCATATTTCCACAATTATTATAGATGACTCCTATAGGGATATTAATGTTAACTTAATGGGGGTCAGTGCAAGCGTCATGCGTTTCAATGTACAGTGGTTCAAAGGTAACCTCACACTGCTTGTGGTATTTAATCATGGTAAGAGTATCAAACTACTTAACCAAAGCAGACAGCAGTGAACAATGGAGATTGAAGTAGATTTTGGTAGCGTTTTGCAAGGCAGTTTTCACGTCAAGGTTGACCATAGCCTTAGCTCCTAATAAGACCTGGGCCTCATGGTAGAAATGATTGTCAAAATCAAAAATGTTCTCATTCTTATGAAATTGAATTGACATATACTCAACCTTGTGAGTAGCCAATCCTTCAGGGCTACCAAATTCATGTAGTACTATGCTCTCAACATTGGCATAAATCCATTCGTCATTTGGAAGATAAGGCATTAATAAGTCTCAACTTTGATCATATAATCAATTTTCATAGTGGTAGCTTTAAACATTTCATCGCTTCATTCACTATCGTTCTAAACTCTTTATGAATGACTGCACATTTCCATATTGATCAAACTTAGGAAGGTTGATGTGGTTTATTTCTGAAAAAACTGTAAGGTAGTACTGGAGGCAACAGGTCTAAACATAGCCTTATAAGACAAGAGGTGAGGTCCCAGGTTGTGAGTTCCCCAGCAGTGCCTTAAGGTTGGCTAGAAAGGCTGCAAAGGGGCAGTGCTAATAGCACAGCTGGCATGTAATGTTGGGTCTGAGAAACTTTAGCTTGGCCAACGCAACATCAGAGTGGGCCTCTTCAAATTGGTTTATCTCGTTCTTGGTGGTGGATTTAGAATTTGCAATGAAGAAGTCCATTGCTCAGATCAGTCTCCATGCAAGACTCAAAGCCAGTCATTCTACTAAATCCTGTTCTTCAAATTCTTTAAATTGCTTCAGAGTGGTAACCTCACTTTGTAGCTCGTGAATTAAAGTCTGAAGCTTAGTATAATTGTCCTTTTAATCTTAACATCTCATAACTTCTGCATGATATGGTCTATCTAGTTGTTAGCCACTAAAACGTCTACTAAATCATTAGTCAAGGGAACACAAGCAGTCATGAGAGCGTCATTGTCGAGTTATATGGCCATCTGTAAGTTTTTAGATGTATTTCTCCTGAACGTTGGTGTTTGTTTTATCCATACTTCCAATATTTTGGGTAGTGACCCAAATCTCATTTTGAGTATATTAACTGAGCTCCTCCACTGATTTGGATTGTTGAACTTCTGTCCTGAAAGCAATTATTAATTTCTAGCTTCCATTTGGAACAGATCAACTTCATTTATCCAGGTGTATGTGACCCCTCATTCATTCATAACCTGACAAATGATCTCAATTACATTCCAGTTTAGCTGATCAATAAGCCATCCAGAGTTGGAAGACTTAATAACTGAGCTTGTGATTTTAGTCAATGGCTTGTTGTACCCTGCGGAAACTGGATTCAAGCAGATTGTGTAAGGTGCGCATTGAGTCCACATTCTGTTGGTTCCACTGGAAGGCCACCATAGTTAGAGCATTGTGGCGAACAAATGTCATTTGGGAATTCCTCACGGTGGCTGCAGGTATACCATTATATATTTCCCATAACGTTTGATGCTACTCATAAAGGACAGAATTTGATTGCAATTATGCCGCGGAATCACTCATAGTCCTTCCATAATTGGTCTTGATTGTGTCACTTGTAAGATAAGAAGGGTATAAGTTTAGCTGACTCATGAGTGATGAACTTGAACCCGCATAGCAACATTTGGCCATATTCTGTAGCTGCTCCTTGGAAAAGGTATATGAATTAAATTTATTTTAACTAGAGATAACAACTCCATCTTACCTTGGCTTGAGCCAGCTGGGAAGGACTAGATGGGTTGACATATAATATAAAAGCTTGGATAATTTGCTTGTTCCTCTTTCTCCAGTGGAAAACCATTTTGATGGTTAAAGAATTATTTGAATGGGGCCCCTCTGTAGTGAGCACCACAATGTAGAGCACGAGACAAGCACTCTACAGGCACAGGTATAATCCTGTCTAGGAACTCTGTCAATTTTCTCAATCATAACACCCCAGTTCAGTGACAGGGTAAATTCTACAGAATATCACATAAAGCTCTATACTGTACTCAATATCCCTTTGGCTCTTACTATTTTAAATCTCTACTGCAAGAAAAACTTCCAATAAACTAAGATAATTTTGGGCAAATGCTCATACTTTATTGAGATAGAAGAAAAATGGATTTTTAAAGGATTCTCTAACTACAGAACACCAATGTCTCCTGGCTAGAGTCATTTTTGTCAAGGATAGTAATGGCCACAATGTGTATAATGAGTGCAACAGGCATAATTGTGCCAAAATATACTGAAAAGAAATTAGAGGGTAGAATTTGCCGCATGATTCTGGAATTGATAGGGAACTAAAGAGTAAAGGACTTGTTAGAGAACCTTAGATCAAGTCTGATCATGTTTATTTTGTTCTGCCCATCAACCCATATTAGATGATTGCTCAAAGTTGAGTCAAAACCTTTGATAATACTGTACTATAAGGGTAAGATTGTTTCATCTCAGAAAAAATAGCTAGGAACTCTTTCTCTATGACAATGTAGTTTCACTCAGCTTATAATAGCGTTTTGCTGTAATAAGACACCAGCTGGTCAATGCATTCATCATTCAGTTGCAAGAGAATGATTTTTACACTAAGTTAAAGGCATCTGTAATTAGGATGAATGGCTTCCCATAGTCTGGAAGTTATAAAATAGGTATTCTATTTTGTTGGAAATGGCGGAATCCTTGAGATACGCCGTAAGAGGGTTCTGCACAGGGTTTAGCCCACTGAGCAATAGGACCAACGATATGACAATCGTGGCCCTCGATAACAACTGAATAAACTTAATTTAATAAATATGTGGCACTTGATCCCACTACAATATTTTATTTAATATAACAAACACAGCGGTCTCTCGCTGTTTTACTCACTTTATTCTATTAACAACCTCCTTTATATTAATCGCACATCTCGCTTATATACATCAGCTTTGGACAATACCATTCTCATAGCTTGGACTATTCAGTTCCACCAATTCTCCTTATTTTGACTTGTTATTCTTCAGTTCTCTATTGCCTAAATTGTAGGCAATTTTTTTCATATTTGTCAAATGTCAACAACGCCCTATCGCCTTAATTATAGGCAATCCAATAATTAACCTGTTATATCCCAATATCACCTCATCTCAAGGCACTTGAATAATCATAACTGATATCATTTCAACGGATTCTTCCCAAACTGCCCTAACTGTCCCAAGGTTATTGTCCAGTCATATCAGAATTGTGACATTACCCCCTCCTTGACTGGATAATAAGAATCCTATTGCTTGTATGGTCGGAGGAACTTCATGTTTACTTGGTTAATGATTCAACCCCCCGCAAGATCCTTAATGGTGTAGGCATCAGCCCTGGTCTACTTGATGATTTCAAATAGTCTGCTCCATATACTGGTGAGCTTGTTACTTCTTCCAAACCCATGTTGGTCATGAACTAGGACCAATTACCCTACCCCAAACTGTGGAAGACTGCTGCGTCTACCTTTATCAGCTGCATGATCCTGAATCTTCTTGGCAAGACTAGTGGAATACGCCTCTGTTTGGAGTTTAATCAGCATGTTGGTTAAGGCAGACAAATAGCAGTGGGGCTTGACTCCGCCGGTATTCTCCACACAGGAGTAAAGCAATGCTGGCAGCGCTGGATGTCATCCATAGAGCAATTGGAATGGACTCTTACCAGTTGCTGAGTGGTAGCTGATATTATACACAAAGACAGCGGTGGATAAAGGGTGCTCACAATCTGATGGCCGCTCCTTTACAAGCTTGCATAGAATATTTACCAAGGTCCCATTGACATATTCCACCATACCGTTAGATTCAGGGTGGTAGTTAAGACCTCGTGAATTGTCATGAGCTCGTTCAACTTGGCCAATATATGTGATGTGAAATTGGTCCCGATGTCCATTAGAATAAATTGCGGACAAACATTATACTGTATGTACACACTCTGGGATGAAATTGGCATTAGTGACAGCCCCCAGATCCTTGATAGCCCTTGCTTCCATCCATCTTGTCAAATTGTCGATGACAACTATTATATATTTGGAGTGGTTTGCACCAGTCAGCAGAGGCCCCACCACATCTAATGAAACAGTGTGCCATGTGAACCAAGGCTTGACTAGCTGTTATGTGGTCTTTTGGTGAAATGGTTTCTCCACTTGGCACTGATGGCAACAACCAACCGTCACAAGCACATTGTAGTGCGCCTCTCCAATAGTAAGGTCGAAAGAACTTCAGCAGCTTTCTGCCCTCCATGACCTACTATCTATGAGCCTCCATAATTATTGCAGGACTGCAGGTTTTGGGGAAGCTCAGCATCAATCCCCCAATCTGCTTATATAATCCCGTTGCACAAGAAGGTATCCTTCCTAAGCACATCTAGTACTTTGATCATGGGCAGCGGCTCATCATGGTATTTGTTCACAATCATCTTTTCATACATTATGTCCACCACATCTACTCTAATGGCAAACGTGATAAATCGGGAAAGGCAGTCCACATTCTGATGCTTTGCACCTGGCCAATGCAGTCTCAAATCACTTGTAGGATTCAAGTTGCCTTTGACTGCCTTTCAAGTACACAGAGAATCACAGCAATGCTCAGAAAGTGTATCATGTACTTTGAATTGCCCATGGAGCAGACTTGAAACACCATATAGTTTGTAGCACTCTGCTAGAATACGTGTGTGTATTCAGGCTAGTTAAACTATGTTCCCATATACACAGCAGTGCTCTGTCATCTTTGAACTAACACCTTCCCATTCTGCATTCAATGTCTTTGAACTTTAACTCTTTTGAAGTGGAACATTTACTGATATTAATAGCTTTGATTCTGTCAACAAAGTGGGTTTGTTTATCAGATATCAATTGAAGGCCTTGTTTTCTTAATGATTGAAATTAGACTAATATTGTGAAGATTGGGAATGGCTATGTGTCTTGGTATCTAATTTAGTCTCCAGCACCATTTGTGGCTGGTCAGCTTGTGAACGCTTCTGTATATGGCTGGGATCCTTGTAGTCTACTAGCAGGATGTTTTATTTTATTCTGAAAAGTGGCACTTTTGGAATGTCTTGATGTCATCAATAGGCAGCAGAAAACTTGTAGGTGTCAAGATACTCTGAACATCATAAAAACACATTTGATATAGATCATTGTGAACATAAGACAGCTTTAAATCCCTTTATAAAGTATCATAAACCTTTGGGGTATGATGAGGCATTGCACAACCCTGGCATATGGCTGAACAATCCTTTTGTTATTATGGCTTTGCCTGTATTCTCACAGGCATCCAATCTTAAATTTCTTGATATCAAGTCTGTGACTGCCAGATTACTTGGCATACAAAGCAATCATCTCATTTATGAAGTGAACATGAATCTTTTATAATGTGATTAACTTCAGTAATCAGGCCACCATGATAAAGACATACATTTCTTTGACAATTAACAGGGATGCTCAGGGACACTGCTGATGTCCTTTCTCTGTTTCAACAATATATCTTCTGCCAGGCTCCCCAACCTCACTGCTTTCTTTGGCTGCTTGAATGGTCACTTGACACAATGGGGGCTGGTCTCCATGTCTGTGCAGCCCTCAGTACAACCACTGTGTGATCATCAAGTTAAAAATGCTGACATACTTCTCAGAAACAGATCCATCTGGCTTCATCCCTTCTGATCTCCAATAGACCAGTTGTCTCCACAGACACAGTCCAGTATGCTGAAGAGTTTAAGGAAGGCAAGCTGGTCTTTAGAACCAAAATCATGTATCTGATGGACCTCATTGATAAGGATCAGTGCAGACAAGCCACCTTGGTGCCTCACAGTGCCATCACCTGTCTGCAGATTCTTCTTCCTTCCTTCTGCCTGACAACAGTAATCCAGAAGCCATAGTTTGAGCCACAGAGTGTTTATAGGGTCCCCAGCCTCTCATGGAGCCTCCTGTTTGTATCAATTCAAACTATCTGACCTTGTTGATGCCCAAATGAATATGTTAATGGCCACAATAATAAGTCACTGTGCCATGATCAGTTTGAGAACAGGTCTTACTTTCATCAATAGTCTGTCTGCAGTTCTTTCATCATATAGCAAATTGTTGCTTAGAGTGGATTGGATATACAGGACTCTCCCAGGTAAATACATGAGGATAATTGTCCCAGGGATGACTAGGTCTCTTCCATCATGTCATGTTGAAGAAACGCAGTATGTATAGCTGATGCAATCAGCATATCTTGATTTCTTTGACAACTACTACCAGACACATAACAGCATGTCAGCACAGGCCTTATATGGCTACTAAAGACTGTGTTTAACAAATGATCCCTGGCACTAAATGATTATATCATCAGGTTAGAAAACTTTCAACTGATGGAGACCAATGTTATGCACGACCTTATATCAATTATAACCTTTAGGTTTGGCTACCTGTGTCCACGAGAAAATAAATGCACTCTGATAGATGGTCTTCCTTCTTACTACATGTGACTCAGTTCACATTTGGAAAACTATAATGCATGACTTCAGGGTATCCTCTCTTCTCAGCAGCATCACTGAGCGTCTCCTCTCTTAGAACAGCACATCCCTTGGGTTCTAACTGATGGCTGGGCCCAGTCAGCGTGACAAGCCTCGGCTGGTGCTCTGACCTGTATGTCTGGCCTGCTGGCTTGTACTTGATCAGCATACTTTTACTGGCAGCACTGTTAGTAGAAGAGGAATATCATCTTTCCTGAGGCTCTGTGATAATATCAGTCCGGTGAGACATATAGTTAAGACAAGCAGAAGCAGAAATCCCACTCTCCCCTACTCCCTTCTGACTTTACAAGTAAGTTTGATATATTCCTTTATAAGGATCCACTAAATTGTTCTCAATATGTGCCCAATGTGACTAATTAAAAACAGCACTCCTGGGCTTACATCCCATAATATGATTATTGCTGGAAGATATTAAAATTATTGGCATAATGAACCATATTTATAATTTTGTTGATCAATCAGCCTTAGTGGGGGCAAAAACATACAGTGAGGCCAGATAAATTGTACTCAGTATGGAACAATGAATGTGGACATTGATGGTGGCTTATCCAACAAATTTGGTCCCAACGTTAGGGATTGTGTGACAATCATGATCTGCTCATCTATTGAATAGAGGAAAGTTACAACTAAATAACCTTCAACTTGTTCAATTTAAAAGGAGAGGCACATCAATCCTCAACAATGATTATGATATTTGTAAACTCAAGGTATAAACTGTGTACAAGAGGAACATTACGATGCCTTATCAACTTCAGATAAAGCCTACTGATATTTTTGTGATATTATAAAATCACTCATCAAATAGATGAGAGTCTGTTGCTGACAATGATCAAGAACAAACTCTGCACAGCACTCTTTACATTCCGCCATTAATACCTTTCATCTCTTGACTTCTTGGTATGTCAGAACATGAATCTTAACTCATTTCTTAGTAATCTTTTGTAGTATCAGGTGAATCCATTTGATTTGTATGAATCCTATGATAACTGGATTTCATATAGGACCAACAATATGACAATTGTGGCCCTTAGTAACAACTGAATAAACTTAATTTAATAAATATGGGGCACTTGCTCCCACTATAATATTTTATTTTAATATAACAAATACAGCGGTTTCTCGCTCTTTTACTCACTCTATTCTATTAATAACTTCATTTATATTAATGCCCATCTCGCTTATATACATCAGCTTTGGACAATACCATTCTCATAGCTTGGACTATTCAGTTCCACCAATTCTCCTTGTTTTGCCTTGTTATTCTTTAGTTCTCTATCGCCTATATTGTAGGCGATTTAATTCATATTTTCAAATGTCAACAACGCCCTATTGCCTTATTCATAAGCAATCTAATAATAAGCCAATATATCCCAATATCGCCTCATCTCGAGGCAATTGAATAATTGTAACTGATATCATTTTGGCGGATTCTTCCCAAACCGCCCTAACTGTCCCAAGATTATTGTCCAGTCATATCGGAATCATGACATCTTCAACAAATCCTTCATGGTGTTGAATGTAGTGCTTTGCTTTACTCCCCACACATAAAAGGGTGTTTTGGAAAGCAAATATGTAAGAAGTTCAGCAAGCTGAGCGAAATTAGGGATAAATTGATGATAATATCCCACCACTCCTAAAACATACCTGTATAACACTGAGGCTCTTCAGCTCAAGCATCTTAATGATTGCTTCAACTTTATTGTACAAAGGTTGAAATCCTTCTCAAACATGGTATTCCCTAAAATTCCAATTCTTGTTGGAAGAAAGCACACATCACAGGCTTAAGTTTAATGTGATTCTCTCATAATCATTTAAAAGCAAACTTGAGGATGTCCAGACAATTGAAAAAGTTTTTGAGAACACTGTTATGTCATTTAGGTAGAAATTATGCAGTTTAATTTTAGATCTTGTATGATGTGATCCATTTTTTGTTGAAATGAGGCGGTAGCATTGCATATTTCCTGAGGGAGCCAAACAGGTTGGAATAGCCCTTTCATGAAAATCAACGCGCATTTTTCTTGGTCCTCTAGAGATAGATCCATCTGCCAATAGCCGCTGGAATGGTCTATTGAAAAGAAGTAATTTGAGCCAAAAATTAGGACCATAGCATCACAATTCATGATATTAAATAGCTGTCTTTATTTTTAAGGCTAACTAGCTCCCTGTAATCCATCACTATTCTGTGACCGCCATTTTTCTTTTTTAGTAACAGTGAGTATGATCATGGACTCTGGGAAGGCACAAGTAGATGGCATTTAATAGTTGCTAGTGCTTGGTATTCTTTGATTGCTACTCTACTTTTGGCTTCCTATATGGGTTTAATTTGCCTTGGGGTGATTCTCCTACGTTAGTACTATGTGTCCATTCTTTCATGTGACCATAGTTAGAATTTGAAGTGGAGAAAACATCTTGGTAATATTCAAGTATTAAGTGTAACTTCTCATATTCCTCCTAATTTAACTTTTAGGATATTTGGGCTTGAGGAATGGAACGATTTTATTTGTTGTCTGGTAGGTCGAAATCAATATGAGTTCCAATAAAATGTACCTTGCTACTTTCATCATTAGTAAGTAACCAAAATTCCAATCTCTTGAAGTTTCTTGACTAAGATACTTAATTAGTCAGGTTTTAAAGTACTAGCTCAACAAGCTGCTTATAAGCTGGGTCAAGGACTACTAGTACTTCTCTTGAAACAAATCTCTTGACTCCCTTTGACACTAATGAAATGTGGCAAGCAGTTTGAGGGTATACTTACGGATATTTTGGTAGAAACCACTCTTTGTTCCAATGGTTTAAATTTTCCTGCTTGGTATCATAGAATGGTATTCCTTCTGCCGCTTCTACTGAGTTGGGGAGTTTTTATTGTCTTTTTTCCAGAGGTAGAATATCACAAATGCAAAGCAAAATCAGAGTATTTGACCAGACAAAATTATTCCTTCTTTCTAGTCTTTATTATACAGTACAAGGTGGACTTCATAATTGAGGAGTGAAAATATCCTTCTTTCAGATTGGTGACTTTTTTATACTTAATTATAAAATGTGTTTATATATGTATCTCATACTGACTGTTGTCCAGTGTAACTGCAGGAGCTGTGAAAACTTATTTTATAACTATTATTGGAAAGAAGGATATGCACCTATCGACTTAGTGTTGTTTGGACCATCAGTGCTATACTCCTGGGTGTATTCAAAGTCAGAGTCAAGTTTGATCTTCTTGAGGACATGATTAGTCAACGTTGATCAAGGGATTCTTTATCCAAGATGGCCATTACTCTGACCTTTCTAAATCTCCACTTCTACTTTGTTAATGGTTCCACCAAACTTTGGCAGGAGGTCTAACACCTCTTTAAGGCGTAACGTTGCATTGAGCTTTTGGGTAGTCTCAGAAAATTTTTTCTTAATCTCCATTAGACTGTGAATGGTCAAGATGGGGTGAATCAACAGGGCAAGGTATTTATAAGCATTTCTGGCCATATCAGTTATTCTGGTACACCAAATGACTTGAATGAGGTAAGTGTCCTCTGGAACCTTTGTTTCATGAATATTATTGGCATTTAAGCAAACTATAATAGTGATCTCAGCAGGTGTACCTAAAATATAATAGCATATGTTTTTGTAATCCTTTAGAGTCATCACCAGAATAATTTTCAATGCACGTTAGATGAGATATTGGCAATGTTTTGTTTTCAGGTACTTTAGCTGATCAGCTTTAGAGGTACCTGAACCTAAGCTGAACACCCTTTTCCCTGCTTGGCAAGGGCATGGCTCTTATTGAAACACATATCTTCAGTAGGGTTATTTATCTTGCAGAATTTGCACTTTGGCTTCTCCCCCTTCTTAGGCTTTCCTTCCTCCCTAGGTATATAATCTGGGTTTTGTGAAATCCTTATAAGAGGTCTCTGGCTTGTGTATATCAACCATGTTGAACAGGGCTTATTCAATGTCTAAGACATATTGGAAGCTTTGTTTGACAGATGTGATGTGCATAGCTAGGTTGGGGCTACTATGTAAACCAGCAACAAATGTCAGTTATGTCATTGAAAATGTAAGCTTTTTTGAGGTCACCAGCGTTAGGTACTCGATATAGAATCAATCTGTAAATTTTTCAGTCTTTTTATTTTGGTGTAGCGCAATTAGAATATAGGCCTATTACTTCATACTTAAGCTTTTCTTGGAACAAAAGTCATTCATAAGTGCTTCATTAGTTTTAATGCAATTATTCAGATTGTTTTTATGAGGTAACATAATCTCTTAAGCCATACAGCTTAATAAAGATAGTATGCTTAACTTTTAAAAAAATCAGTTTCACCTTCCATCGCAGCTTCATTAAATAGAGGAACTATGCAATACTCTCTTCTCCAGGCTTATTCTAGTCCTTGAAGTAAGTTTAAAAGCAGTTACTTTCAATTATTTGACAACATGTATTTTAGGAGCTTCAGATTCAGTGATATTAGTATAAATGTTGCTCTGTTCAACTTTATTTGAGAGGCAACCTATTTTATCCTGTAGAAGATTTAAACGTTGCTAAACTCTCTATAGTAATTTGTGGTGTGATATCCAGAAGATTAAATCTGTCTTTCAAAAATATTTTATCATTCTCCAAGCTTTAAAAGTGAACCTTCAGATCATAAAATTTTGATAAATGGATGAACGGTATTTTGCAAAAGTTTGTTCTCATCCTCTAATACTACAAGGCGCTGATAAAGGTTCTCGATTATCTGTTTGCATTCATTGCTCTGATGAGTCTTGTTGGTATTAGCTTTTAGTTCTTATTAGAGGGTATTCCAACGTTGCTCAGCTTTATTGAGGCGATAGTAGTTTTGGATGATGTCTTCTTAACTAGATGATTTGCCTCTCATGTCACTCTTTATTCTGTTGAGTCACTCAGAAATGAAATGAGTAGACACCTAAGTTGCATGGGATGACAGATCCCGCTCAATATGTTCAACTCAGGAAATAAGTTTTTGAGGTTTGATTGAGGCTCAGAGGTTTGTTGGGTCTCCAGCTCATTAATTCATCATAGGGCGTGCTCTAGCTGGGACTTGATGAGCTTAATCTGTTCTTCCTCATTATGACGGTTAGTAGAAGTTTGGGACGCCACTTCATCATGCGCTTCGTTATCTTGTCTTTGGAGATTTTGGGCAAAAGCATCAAACAATCTTTCAGCATTTTTATTTTGACTGTAATGTCCTTCAAAAGAAGCTCCATAGCTTTCTCCACATACTTAATAATTACATAATGAATGATCACCAGGTGGTTATGGAGTTATATGATATAGTTACAATCTGCTTCAATCAGTTGTTGAACATCTCTAAACTTTTAAATGCTAAATTATATACATATTTGTAGGCCAACCATAAGTCCTCTTGGGTATTAATATGATTATGGAGTTCCTCGTTATGGACTCCTATAGGTGAATGATATGATAAAGTGCTGGGTGTACAAATTATATCATTCAGAAGGATAGAATTACACTTGAACATATATCTCTCTTGAAAAATACTTAATTTATATAGGTTCATGAGAGCCCTGACCAAAGTAAATGTTCTTTTGCGGTTAGCCCTTTCTCCTGATTTAATGACTCCTCAATTCAAGTCTAAAATACGCCATTGGAAATCCAGGTTAGACGTTGAGATTTAGGAATCTAGATTGATTTAATTGAACTTCTTTAGATGTGATGATGGCGGACTTCCCATTTGGGCATCTTGTTTACCAATTCCATTGTGCACCCAATGGGTTATAATTCTAATCAGATTATCTTCCATGGTGCGATCAATTAGGTGCAGGTGTTGTTAAGCGTTGGATAGGCTTCTGTAGTGAGCACCATCCTATTTTGGCTTCCGTTTTTATGGCTGATGGTGATGTACCCAAGAAGCCAAACATTCAATACTTGCTGCAGCCTAAGACTCATGACAAGTATTTTGCTTATTTTTGAGAGTGCCAATTTACTCTTAAATCACATAATCTAGAGTCTATTATATGATAAGTTTGGCAAAAGGACTTATTGGAGTCAAGTACAAAAAGATATATATGTATATATTATAGTAACTTTTATTTGTAAAAAATAGGTTTTAATATGTGACATATAGCTTTGTAAGCCCATAAGGAAAAGGTTTTAAAAAATCAATGGAGTGAGGAATCTGTATGGATGCTCTTAGTCTGTCTATGCATCCATATTGTGCAATGCTTTTGTAGCATATTTTTTGAAAGGAAGAAAAGCCATGTTTTATCTACCAAATCAGATAAAGCTTTGTATCACTTAATCAATCATTGGGCAGATTCTTATTATTCCATTTTTAGAGTATGTCTTAATTTAATTCCTAATGTGCCACCTAGTTGTAATGATCACCTGACAATTTGATACCTTCATTTTGATTAAGCAGGATCTCATCTCAGGGTATTTTAGGCTCAAATCATTCCAAAGGAATTTTCCTAGTATCATATTGATCCTTACCACCTATCAATTTTTCTGTATAATTTAGTAATTTAATTTTTACCCCCTTCTTGGGATAGGCGTCAATTTTCTTGGGGGAGTTAAATTGTCAATATTCTTCTCATCTTATATACTAGTCTGATATCTGACATAGTTCTTCAAAATTTCTATTGTTTAGTGGTACGTCAAAGTGAAAAGTAAACTTATTTGGTACATTTGATATATTAAAAATATGTAGTAGAGTAAATTAATATAAGTGATGTAGTTTGTAATCTTGAAACTTTATAAACATGTGTAAAAGGCTACCTCACTAATTAATATTACTAGAAGTACCATACTTGTCATATGTCAAATATTTATATTGATAGATGTTTAAGCATTAGTTGCTTATATAAACATTTAGTTAACATAATTAAAAATAATTAAAGACAAAGAAGGTTCTATGAGGTCTAAGAGTCATATTAACTTGATGAATTAGTATCTAAGATAGACAAGAAGAGTTGATATGGCTCTTTAGATGTCATATAGTAAGTACATATATATATAATGTAACTCAACGCTGGGCGTATTCTAAGACTAGTAGAAAAATCCCTACAAGAGCACATAATTTTAAGGCACATGTATAAGATAAGCCCCACAAAGATTGAGAGAAATTATCTAAACAGAGCTCTAAAAAGTCAATTTTTACTATACAATCTTATCATAAATTTGACTCACGGTGATGTGTAGTATTAAAACTAAAAACCATATATGAAAGAGAGAAGATTTGCTGAAATATTCTTATAGACGAGATAAGAGACTCAGACTGTATATGATAGCTATTTATTTTACAGAAGTCTGAAATTAGGGCATGGATTATTCTGTTACTACTCTAATAAGTGTGATTTATTTCTACTAAATAAGTAGACAACAGATGTGCTGCATTTCACAATACGCTACTTATAAAGGTGTTTCAATCACATATTAGTGTAAATGATGTAAGTTTGTGTAATTTGTAATGATGTAAATATATATATATATAAAGGGCAATGTCATGATAATAAATTTATTATAAAAGATTTATAACTATGCAAAAATAGTAGGATATACTATAGCAACAAAAAAAAGATTATTATTGGAAGCTATGTATCATATCATATTTAGTTTTTGTTTGCCTAACCAGGCATAAATATAGGCCAAAGAATATATTTCACAAAGTATATCTTCAAAAAAGCTGTTTACCCACTCAACACAACATTAACAGCCTCTTTCTTCTGAGCTAAGTAGATATTAAGAAATTTCTTCTATGTGTAGTTCCAAAAAACTATGGAAAAATAATCTAATCAATATGTTTACTAAAAGGGACGGTGCCACAGTGGTAGAGTATGAACTCAATGGCCTCTGCATCCCAAGTTCAATAAAGGTAGATGAACTTTGGGTAGGGGGCAATTTATGATTGTGTTGCCATTCTGCACCAATGCATTAAACAGAGATAGTAAATAGCAAGGCGGTCCATTGAGTTCCTGGTTTATCAGAACACTGTGCGTGGAGGTTTAACAGGAGTTATCCTCCTTTTCCATAGATTTCAATTTCCCATTTCCATATTAATCAGTAGTGTATTATACCAGGTCAGCCCACTTAAAATAAATTTAATAAGACGTCTAATAAAAGAAGTTATTTAAAAAGACTAAGCTTCATAAGTTTGAAGATGACGCTTAAGGATATTAACACTTATATGAGATATTCTGAATGCCACTACCTCATATAAGTTCTTTATACTATTAATGGTCCACATCTATCAAAACTCTAAAATAAATTAGATAAGAAGGAATGTGAGACACCCTTAATAAAGCTCCAAAGACATGTATTAAATGAATATAAACACTCGCTAAAGAACTGTTATAGGTATCTCTAAACTTTTCAAATAACCAGTTATACAATATACTTGCTATCAAATAACATAAAGAAGAAATCCTCACAAAAGTTAAGATTTTATAATAACCTTAGTTTACTTTTAAATTTAAATGAAATTAAGAATGTACTTCATTTTTATGATTATATTTTTATTTATTGTGACGCTTTAATATCTAAAGATACATGTGTTATTATCATTGTTAATACTCTTTGAAATTAAGAATACCTTCCTCAATCCATACAAAATTTTGATGTAACTTATGAGATGTTATTCATGGGCTCCGCCATAATTTATTGTAACTTAAAGTTACTAACAAGCCTCTTTTACTAGATGAGAAAAGGATGGTATATTCCAACAATAATTCTAATTATAATTGGTGCATATCTATTTTTAATACACTGGGTGATACTAGAATAAATTTTAATAATATTACTAGCAGAGATTCAGGATCAATTGTTACTCTAAAAATCAATTTTTATTACAGGTGTTAGATTCTGAGGATCACTCGCTTGATAATTTAAATCCTGCATTTATATTTGGGAAGAAGTTCATCTTAAAGATACTCAATTTTAGCTAGTGTCTTACAGTTTTTGACCATTTGGAAGCTCATTAGGCTTTTATAAAATGATACAAAACTTCTGGTTAATTTTGGGGTTAAGTTTTCCCTTTAAATTTGATAACTTCTACCAAAACAGGTAACAGTATAAGATGGAGATTTCTGCCCTAAAATCTTGACAAAACTCTCAATGGGAGCCACCTTTGATAAAAAACCAGGTAAAGTGATATAATAAAATTTATCTTTATTAGATGATACTGTCATTTGATTATTCCTTAGGCGAGGCGCCAGCATATATACCTCTAGGGCATCTCCTCGCCACATATTGAGCACACAATTTCCACAGATTTTTTCCACCTCACTTCAGCCCTTGAACAGATACAACTATAACTTATTGCTAGTTTTATTGGTGGCAAAATACTCTCATATTCAGGAGGATTTCAGGGACAAGAATCACAATAAAAATGTGCAAAAATGATCTAGGATCATCTCAATTTGAGTTTTGTCATACTGCTGATGAAATACATCTTCTGTGAATGTTGGCATTGATTTAAGTAAATGATGCACCCCTAATCAGGACATCAGCAGGCCTCTCTCAATAGCACTAGGTACTCCCATTCAGGTGGTCCATGTGCAAGTACTATCATGCCAATTACAAGGATTGATATACAAAATTCACCATAGGGTGGGAAATTGGTTATTCTTAGGACCAGCCCAATTTGTGTTTCGTCATACAGCTGATGGAGATGACTCCTTAATTGGGGTTCCAACAGGCCCTCTTGATAGCACTAAATACTCCCATTTGGGAAGTCCATGTGAAAGTACTATCATGCTGATTACAAGGATTGTCATACAAAATTCGCCATAGGGCAGGAGTTTGGTTATTTTAAGGATTGATCTCTGGATGATTTCTTAAGATCAATGTTTGATATTAATCCAATTAGTCAAGACCAAATGCCAAGGTTTTTACATTTATAATCATCCTAAATTATGTGAGATATTCAGCCCAAATTGAAAAGTGGATAGTTAGTTTAAGTGGCATTGAGATATTTGGCCTGATCTGTAAATGGATAATTGATTATTTTGGCATTAAGATATTCAGCCTGAGCTGTAAAGTGGATAATTGAATTAAATTGGCATTGAATATTGGGCCCAAGCCATATTTTCAAATTATGTGGTTGACTCAAAAGTAAGCCCTTTGACAACCTACAGATCGGGCCAATTTTCCCACATGATGCTTGAACTAATAATCTAATTAAAACTTATTACAATAACATGGCTCAGGCCAATTATTGCTACATGGATTTGATTATATTACTAAAGCTCAGGCTAAATATCCCCGCACATTTAGGTTAACCTTCTCTGCAACTACTTGTCCGGGTCAATCAACTCAACATCAATTCAATTAATTATTCTATTGGCAGCTCAGGCCAAATACATTTGTACAGTTGGGCCAATTATCTCTTCCCCACTCCTTGGCAACTAGTCCTGATTAATCAGGACCAATATTAAGAAATTTTTATACAAAATTATTTGGGACTGACCCAAAGTTAACATTTAAAAAGCCCCATGGACAATCAAACAAATGAACAACGTAATTAATTTCCTGCACTTGTGTGAAACTCATATGTTGATCCACGTAATTGGCATGATAGCACTTGCACATGGACCACCTGAAAGGGAGTACCTAGTGCTATCAAGGGAGAGGCCTGTCAACGTCCTGAATAGGGGAACTTCATCTACTTTAATTGAGGCAAAATTTAACAGAAGGTGTATATTGTCAGCAGTATGACAAAACTTTAATCAAGAAGATCTTAGGACAATTTTGCATGCTTTCATCACAATCCTTTGTTCCTGTTTTACTCCCGATTTTGAGAGTATTTTTCCTCAATAAACCTAAGAAAAGGTTTCAGTCATATCAGTTCAAAGGCTGAACTGAGGTGGTAAAATATCTGTTGAAATTGTGTGCTTGCGTGTGGCCAGGAGATGCCCTAGAGGTATAAATACTGGCGCCTGGCCTAATGACTAATCATCAAATAATCTAGTCTAATAAAAGTCTATTTTATTATATCTTTGTTTTATTTGTATCTTAAGTTGCTTTAGGAGAGAGTTGGCAAGCTGGGATCTAAGGATCCACAGCTTGCAACTTTGCCTGCCTTGACTGAAGTTCCTGATTACAGTGGGAAATCAAACCCAAAATTGGCCAGAAAAGTCGGAGCCATTTTCATATGCTTAGTGCGTTTCTAAATGGTTCTAAAACTGTAAGCAACTGGCTAAATTGAGGATCCACCAGCCAAACTTAAGCCCAATTTACCATGCAGGAATTAAATATTTAAGTGAACAATTTTCGGATTTTGACACATATAAATGTAATTGGCTTTAGTTGAGAATTAGAGTAATTATCCCAAGCTTTATTAGATAATTGCCCTGATTTGTTTGTTGTCGAAGGGTTTATTTTTGGGTCAAATACCAGTATCTGAAAGTGATCAAGACAATAAAGATGACCATGAGGACTATAGATCATCTTTTTCCTACATCAGAAGAAGCAGATGCGCAAGTAGCTGCCCCATTTGTTGTAACTTACGCTTTGATAAGACAAATAAACAAGACAAAAAGTTACATTTGTATGCCTAATATGCAAACCATTAATAACATGTGAAGCTTATTTGTGGTGATAGGACTAACAACCATTTTGTAAGAGACTATATCATATTAGCAAGTTTTGAGAATACCATGTGCTTATTGAGAGGATATTTTTTTTAAAATAAAAATAAATTAACTATTTTTACATATATACTGATAAAGTGACAGTTATCTGATACATTTTGAAATGGACACTTAAGGGAAATTAACTATAAACCACGCAGAAACAATATCAGCAATAGATTAGCTTACAATCATATTTGAAAATAGTTTATAAAGACCACTACATTGCCCAGCTGTGTAAATTGGACAAGAGAGTATTGTTTGACCTGATTATATGGGAATGAAGAAGATAACCTGAGATTTAGAAGATAAACCATTCCCTAAACCCTGGTGATAATGATGGTAGCATGTCATTCATAAACTCTGATTAATTATGAGGTGGAACAGTTTTTACTCACAGAACAACAAAAAAGCAGATAAAAAAGAAAGTAGAAAAAAGCTTGAGATATTAAAAAAAGAAAAAGGACACTGTCACATGTTTAAGCTACTAAAATGAAACTTTAAACAACTGCAAAGTCACTCAACTAGTAAAAGCTCACCCAGGGCTAGCAGGACGCTCATAGTCATGGATTATGTGACCAACAGCTTACCGTGGATGACTCACCTTTAACCCATTTTTAAAATAAGAACATTTCTGACCAGCTCAGCCTCAAGTAGCCAATTACACCGATTCTTTCTAAAATAAAATGTGGAGGAGAAATCAAAAATAAGAATTTTAAATAACATCTCAGGACCTCTTGAATGGTAACCAAACGTCACATCCTTTTTTACACAAATTTAACAGATAATATGTGATTCAGAGCCTTTCAGGCAGTTACAAGAGTTGTCCAGAGCCAGTAAAATATAAAAATCATATTGGCATTCTTTTTTAACTAAATAGCCATAAATATTTCTGTTCTCTTATCTAACAAGTTCATGGATGAGAGATGAGAACACCATATTAACCTACTAGTTGTTTTACTTACTCTAATAAAAAAGTAAGTGCTCTGTTGGAAAGGAAGAATATAGGTCCAGAATTTTGGCATATATAGCATAATGTAATGGAATTTTTGAGTTTATGGTTGTTGAGAATTTGGTGTTGACCAATCATATGTAATAGAACTTTATGATACCCTGGTATCACATATATCTCACCACAGCACTGATTGCATCATTTTGACATATCCTAATATCATATATATCTTTATAGCTTAACCACCTGCATCTTTTAGTAAATTGGTTCCCATTGATCTTCCATAAGACATTTCACCAATATATCTAAGTCAAATTATAGTATCAAATAATCAATTTGCCCCATTATCTTCATTTTTTGCCAATTTAATTCCTATCAATCTACCATTAGACTATTCACTAAAACAACTGCCTTCATTTTAGTCTTATTGTTGGTCTTGCACCCTATGTACCATTCAAATTCTGTTCAATCCAGATCATACTTCTTATTTTTATGTGACCATTCCGGTGTAATTTTTATCATTAATTGACATACTTCTCTATTCCACTGAAGCTGTGCCCACACAATATAATAATGCTTAATGACATATTGCATTATAATCCTTTGAGGCTTAAAAAGTCTATCATAAGACTAAAATGGGATTATCCTAAAAGTTTCAGGCGCTTCAGAGAAAGCTGATGAACCAAGCATATTTTACACCAAAGTGCATATATAGAGGGGGTCATACAAAGGAAAGGTGGACAAGAGGTCATGATGATAGAAACTAATTTGCAAAAAAGATGAATATTAATTTATTTGAGGTGGGCCGACCTAGGGATGATACTGCACTGATTAATGGGAAATTGAATGAATGGGAAAGGAGAATAAAATCTGGAAAACCTCCATGCGCGGTGTATGATAGGCCAGGAACTCCATGGACCGCCTTTGCTATTTGCTATCTCAGTTCAGGGCATTGGTTCGCAATGTCAACACATTCATAATTGTCCCCTACCAAAGTTCCTGTACCAGAATTGAACTCAGAGCGGCAGTGGTAAAAAAGATGAAGATTATACAAAGAAGTATTGAAATAGGATTTTATCACTTCTATTAAGGATGATCAACAAAGGGAGTCCTAACCATTTTTACAGAGAGGGTGAAGGCATTATACTTAAAGAAACAATATATCTTGTCCTATTTACAAGTTCACTCCAAATTTTCTGTAATCAACCAGCTATAACTATTTGATGCTCTATTTACCTATGAAAATTTAGCCCTGTTATAACTCAGACGCAACATTTTGGTTCTCTCTAAATGGGCTTTATTGAAAACGCTATAGACAATATATAAAATTGAGCCAAGGATTAAGAAGATATGCCATTTGCTGGAAACAAGTATCCCCATCAGCCTATGGATCTGGAAGAGCCCACTCAAGACAACTTTCATCTTAGCAGCTTTAACAACGAGAAGATTGATTATACCGCCATGGAACCCATCATAGTAGGGCTATTAGCATCTCAGTCCCTAGGTCAGATGGCCAATGTACCCTATAACATGTCAAAAGAATTATGAAATGGCTAATCCTCGGGTATTGTGTCTGCTGATGCTATCAATGAGGATCACCTAGGAGTGTTCAGAAGGTATAAGAAACAAGATAACTCTATTCAAATTTTTGGCTGTTCCAGGAGATGACAATATTGCTGTGACCAAGAAGATAGCTACTCAGGCACAGATAGCTGAGTGCTATCTTGCTACAAACATATGTTTACCTCAGATAATGTGAGTACTAGTCAAACAACATATAAAATTAATGGATTAGACAAGTTTGCAAAGGCTTGAAGTGGAACAACCAGTTATTGTCAGACCAACTTAATGTTAGCTTCTAGAAGGTCCACGCTGTTATTTTACATACCCAGCGTCAGACAAAAAAGTCCAGTCAAAGAGTGGATGATTTAACAGATCAACTTTATCCTGATCTTGACCATATTATTAGGAAATATTGTATCACCACGGAGCCTAAGTGCAATGGGTAGCAGATGTAATCCACCATTGTAGCCAATTTGGAGCAATGTTTTAAAACAGAGATGGCGTGAGATATTTTTTGAAAGCCATCAACCAAGAGGTCCATGCCCAGACTGGTTGCACAATTTAGGTGAAGATGTGGTCCATCAAATTAGTCACCTCTTAGGCGCCATAATTGATTAGCAAAATAAAAGCTAGGAATCTGAGAAGAACTCAGATTATATAAAACGCGGTCTCAGCGTCCTTAAAAATAATTTAGATGGCACAACACAAGCTTTTAAAATATATATTAAGTCAGCTCATTAAATAACTTGATGCAAGTCCAAGGTGCTGGATTTTCCAAATTATGTTTACTCCAACATGTTCTAAAACTAATAATACATCAAATTTGTCGTGGATGCCAGTTTATTTAACTAGGTTGAATGATTTAGGGTTTCTAAATAGTAAGTTCCAATTTAGCCTCTATTTAATTTGCCAATGAATATTATTACCTTGAAGACCAGATTTACAGAAAAATCAGCATAGTTGCTGATACCCTTAATTTAATAAACTTGCTTTTACAATTAACGCCTTTTAGATATGTTGACGGAAGTTCTGAACAATGTCATGTTGAATGCTTCAAGTCATTAAATAAAAAATGTCTTTCTCCCAGCAATTGATGCTAATGGTTTCCATTAGGTGGCCATTGGATTTCCAGTAGTCATCTTTATACAATGAAATGAGATCCCTAATATCACTTTTAATTGTTGTACTTTTAAATTAATTCGCTACTTTATTATCTTAATCTTTAGTTTAAATGTTTTTGGCTTATATAGCTCTTTATGTCTACAAACAGGAAGCATTATTATCTTATAAATAGAAAAACATAAATACCATAAATACCTGTTTAGCTGCCTAAAATTCAATACAAGGCCTGAAAATAGCACATCTCACTGAGGCAACCGCTGAACTAAAGGCCAGGCTTGCTAGAATGAAACCAAAGATATCAGAGGTTAAAAAAACTATGGAGTACAATTGTTGTTACCTCTCTGCTAATTTTTAGCAATTCCAGGACAAAAAGATGGAAGACCTCTAAAGATGCCAGCAAGGCTCTTCCACAAAGAAGATTGAAATCTTTATTCACTGGTTTACACAAATATAGCTTGACAGATTTGGAATCTGAATACAGCAAAGCATCTGTTGGGTGTGATATCCTTATTAATTTGACTTCATTGTTTATTCTGACAGATTGAAAATAACTTCTATCCTGGAGACTCCAACTCTCACTGACTGAATGGCATAACAACAGCAATACCACGCCAGCTTACCTTGTGAAAACACTGGATCATTGAATTCAACTCATATAAATTTTGGCCCAAAAGGTGCAATCGTAACATCCTATAAGGGCTGTGAGGCTTCAGTCAAGTAAACAAGGACACCATAAATTACTGTTAACCCTATTAACCTACCAAAGTTTAATAAAGGGAATAGACACTTCCTGTTTTCATTTGAGATAAGTATAGATGTCGCAAACAAGAAGGCAAACTGACAATGCTAATGGACTTTCTAAACCAGAAATCCAAAAATTTAAAGTGCCAAAAATCAGCAAGGCTAGACCGACTTATTGAAACGTGAAGCACATCATAATAAGAAAGTTCAGAGACAGAGATAATTACTAGTAAGGCTTCTTTACTTAATTTATCCTTAAAAAAGATTAACAGATTGTGGAGTTTTTATATCTCTTCTACTCTAAGGCCCAAGTACTGTATTGCAAGAATTATTCTAAATAACACTTTTCTTTCTCGTTGCAATCACTTTCTGCAACCTATTCAATTCAAGACTGAATCTAGTTTGATAATCTCACAGAGGAGATTAGTCTGCACCCATGTCAGGGAGCAGTTGGGCAAGCAAGGCAAGAGGAGCAGGCGGAAGGCCCGCGGCCTCCAACGTTTGAAAATGCCCCAGAGAATCTGGCGGAATAGACAAAAATCTCAAAAAACTGGCGGTCACAATTTCCTCAGAGATACTCGCATGGCAAGCACGATGCAACCAGTACATCAATACGCCACACTCCCAGCCACTTTCATCAATTGAATTTGGAGTCTGTGTGTATCTGGACATCCAAAAAACGGCCTTATAAGAAAAATTTTGTGAAGATGTACACAAAATTTTCCTGACCGTGGTGTACGTTGCATCTCACTCCATGTCGTGCAGTTGGCTGGACCTAGGTTGTGAAAGCAAAATAGCAGCAGATGAGGCTGCAGCAGTGCGCATAGTGGTTGACCTCCCCAAAGGGCAATGGGTCGTCGAAACCAAATGCACCAGATGGAAAAAATCAAACCAAATTTTCCTCACGTTTGACTTTTTGCCTAATATGGTAAAACGTGACATTTTGGAGCAACACCTGAAAGATGGTCTCACCGTATATGGTGAAATACAATCTTTTGAAATGCAATGCTTCACACTGATGCCACACCTGTGCACCGGCAAAGCCATTGCAGTTCTGACCCCAACTGAGGAGATCGCGAAGGACCTAACCCAGATCCCACACTCCACTTTTATTGATATCGCAGGGCATACCACCCACCCATTCCAGGCAACCGTGGACAGAGCGCCCCCCATTTGCACCCACTGTGATGCATTTGGCCATAAGGCGCACGCATGCCCCATCAAGGAGGGCGTCATATTCCAAGAGCACCCCTCGGCGGCCATGGCCAGTGGAGAGGCGCACTACAAACCAACCGCAAGCACCAAGGAGGCTTTCCAGTGGGGAGCACAAGGCTGCTACCTATTGGTAAAGCCCATCTCCCCGCAGGAGTGGAAGAAGGCCAAGCAGGCCCATAGGGCTGCGGCCAAGGAAGCGGCCAAGAATACCACCTCCATCCCACACTCACAATGCCAGGAGGACATGGAGACCTTCGCGGCGGAAGCAACTCAGGAATCCATCATCCAATCAGATTGGGAAGCACATGCCGAGTGGGCCACTCAATCCAAGGATCTGATGGGAGATTCAGTCTCACCCAAATGTTGCACCCAAGCTCCAGTCAAAACTGACTTGGGACCTATCCCAACTGAAAATTTTTTTTTGCCCTGCTTGATGGTGCACCAAACTCATCTGCACCGCAAAAAATTCGTTCGATGTTGGGAAAACAAAAAGCAAAGGCCAAAGCCAATGCAACTCTTTCCGCAAAAATCATCAAAAACTCTAATAGCATTGCTGCTAACACCTGCACTGCTGTGAAAGCCCGTGGGGACCTTGAAGAGGCTGGTGGGCCTGGGGGCCCACCCCCTTGCGCCTAAGGTGCGATGGGGAAAACCTTCACTCTAGGGACGTTGAATATCGCCAGACTCAAGGCCTCCCCATCCTGGGCTAGGAAACTGAGTTTTTTACAACACAATTTACCCATGGATATCCTGGCCATCCAGGAGTCCCACTGTCCACGAGGTTCTGAGGAAGCTTGGAAAACAATGCTCCTACCATCCCTATCCTTTTTGGTTGAAGCACTGTGGGGTGCTAATTCAGAAAAATAAATCTTTTCAAATTCATATCCTCAGAAACATTCCTAAATGGCCAAGTGCTCGTCATCACCTTCTCGAGGGCTGACGTTGCACATGCAATCATCAACATCTATGCCCCAAATGGTGCACATGAGCATCAGGAATTTTTCTCATCAGTCAAATACCTCCCGCTACCCCCTGATTCTTTCCTAGTAGGCAACATGAACTGTTGGCTAACCTCACGAATGGACCGGTGGCCTCTCTCACCCCACACCCCACAGGGTCATGTAGAACTACGCATTCTAAAGGCCACCCTTGGGTTAATGGATGCGCTGCCGCGACATGCCCCACTGCTCAAAAACATGATGCGTCCCCACACCCACAACGGCAACTAAGGTCCATGACCTGCATCGACCTTATTCTAACGCTGGCAAAATTCCAACCCCACATCTCCCAATCAAAACAACGAAAATGGAATTCTCTAACACTGACTGGTCTCAATAACTACCACTTACCTGTCACAGTTACGAAGGCCCCACATTGGTGCAAAATCCGCCCCCCCAAGCTCGCGTCGCCAGGATTTTCCATGTGGGTGGAAGAGGCAACTTTGGAAAAATCATTGTTGCTTCATTTTGTGCGGACCCCATTTCCACATGGGCAACTATCAAAGAGGACACCATCCGCCACTCTCGCCATCTCTCCTCCAGATGCTCACGAGCCACATTGGTGGTTATCTCATGCGCTCTGGTGGAATTGGCCCACTTGGAGTCCAACATTTCAGCCACAGGATACAGCCCTGCATGGGGCTGGAAGTGGGTGGAGGCAGCCACCCACCTCAACGCACTCAAAAGGCAACATAAACATCAGGTTTGTGTCCAATACAGGGGCCACACGCATCACTAAAGGCGACAAGTGCACCACATACTTCTTTAAAAAAAATTTTGCACCACACTAGAGCGTGGCCTGCACACAGGTACAAAGATCGAATAATTCCATTACAGACATACCTGCTGAAGTGGCGATCAAAACACAAAAATATTACTCTGAGTTATACCGAGCTGAACCAATTCAGCCAGCTGAAGTGGCAGAATTTCTTGACCGAGCTCATATCTGCACCATTTTCTGATACCCGGAAATAATGAATTTAATTACTATGAACGAATTATGGACAGCCATTCGCGGTGCGCCAAACTGAAAATGCCCAGGCCCAGATGGCATTCCATATGAGTTCTACAAAAAATATTTCAAATATATATCCCCATTGCTGCTTGCCTCACTTAACCAAAGCCTGTTGAAAACTCGCCTCCTACCAGGAGGACATGAGGCCTTTACTGTCACACTCTTCAAGAAAGGGGATAAGCTTGACTTAGCCAACTGGTGCCCTATTTCTCTAACAAACACAGTCACCAAAATTTTAACAAAAATCATGGCTAACCGTTTAGGGACTGTAGCATCTGCTACCATCTCCCCAGAACAATTCAGTTTCATCCCCAGAAGGTCAATTTGGGATAACGTGCACTCCGTGGCTAATGCATGTCAGTCCACAGCCTCTGGGGCACTGGTATTCTTGGACCAATAAAAGGCCTATGATAGAGTAAACTGGTAATACCTAAGGGCCTGCCTCCATCAATTCCGCCTACCCCCCCGCTTCATAAACTGGGTAATGCTGCTCATGGAATCTGCAACAATGGCATTTCGTGGCCCAAGCTTCCTAATGGAAGTAGTCCGCCCTCAAAGGGGCTTGCGACAAGAGTACCCCCTCAGCCCACTCTTATACAACTTCAGCCTTGACCCACTACTGCGAAATGTGAATGCCCAACTCACTGGGGTCCATGTGCCAGGCCAAACCCCAGTCAAGATGATGGCATTTGCAGATGATTTCGTGGTGGGGGTGTCTAATAACAAAGATGCATGCGCGCTTATAGCCCTCATCTAGGTATATTCCCAGGTAAGCAACGTGGCACTGAACGCCCCCAAAACCGAAATCATCCTCCTTGGTCAGTTTCAGAACTGCTGGGCCCCAGCAATTAGTTCCCAACCTGGCCCATCTGCTCGCCCACATCCACGCCTTACTAACTCAACACACACCGCTCCACTGGTGCTCCCCTTTGTGCCACGTCCTACTATAGGACCGGTACGCCATCTGGGCGTGTGGATGGAGGCAGGCGGATATGCATCAGCAGTAATGGAGTGCCGTATACTGGACAATGTGACGAAGCGAATCGCCTCTCTCAGAGCCCACCCTACTACCCTCACTGGCAGGGTTGTTCTTGCCAACTCTATGCTCCTATCCAAAGTCTGGTTCGGAGCCCACGCCATCCCCTTCTTCCCAAGCTTCTTCAAATCCCTGTATGCTTTGCTGCAAGGATGTCTTTGGTCAGGGCCGCCCTCCACCAGTACGGCTAGAGGTCATGTTTGGCCCTCATTATCAAGGCGGCATGGGCCTGCTTGACTTCAAAGTCCATGCTGCCAAGATCCTATGCACCTTGATCGCGGCCGTCACTGCTCCTAGACTCCCATCCCAACACTGGTCTGTGCAGCCCATTCCAACTTCTCCCAAGCCTTGGGCCTCAACAATCCATCAAACCCCCACTCCCTGATGAAATATCTCGCATCACACACATCGGCCACAGGTCCTCACGGGACTAAAACCCACTACAAACGAATCCTACTCTCCATGCGAAGCGCAGAGTGGAGAGTTTTGTATTAGCGGACATACAACCCAAACAGGCCGCCCCTCTCCCCAGTTCACATGTGAGGTACAGGGGCTACCCATCCATGATGGTGTGATCCCCATTCGGCCCCATGTCCTATCCAGGGTAGACTACCTGGACATGATGGACATCCCTTATTCCACTGAGACACAAAAGACTATCTGGAAATATGCACACCATCCTCTTTTGCAGCCTCAAGTCCGCTCCCATGTGTGGCGCTGCCTGAGGTGGGTGTATCGTACAGCTGAGCGCTCTAATGCTTTACACTCATCCTGTGTCGTGTGTGGCCAGTATGGAACGCTGTTCCACCGCCTGGAGAAGTGCCCCACCTCTAAAGTGATATGGCGCGAAGTTCAACGTCTGCTGGGTCAGGATCAAACGCATCCCTTCAGTCTGTCAAGAGATATGTTTGCTTTATCAATGGCCTCCCCTCTTCCACCCTCCCTCCATGCTCTGGTGGTTGCAATCGCCATGTGGACTATCCACACGATTGTCTTGGATGCCATCGCTGGCTCCACTCCCACCCTCCCAGAAGCTGTCCACAGATTCCGGTCTCATTTGGTGGACCACTTTCAGGCGTGGATGTTTGGATACCTCCCACCGCGTCACCGACAGCTGGTCTCCTCCTGGTTCCAAGTCTGGTTCATCAAACCAGACCCCTTCCTCCACACGTGCTCAATAGTGGCTACGGCCCCTTCACACGTTCCCTCCCCCTCCCCATAAGTGGCGTTCCCGCTGGCAACAAGAGATAGCATCACTTCTCTGGGGTGCCTCCCCTGGTACTAAGTTTGTCTCTCTGAGTCATATTCGGAAGTGTCCATCCCATGGTCGGCCTTCCCCACAATAAATTTAAAAGAATTATTATAAATAACTATGTCGCTCAAATTGTTGTATTTAATGCTTATGAGCCCTATAATGCGTTGTACTGAGTGATTCTACCTTTAATAAATGGTGAGCATAATGTATTGTAATAGGTGAACTGAATCTGAAGTTGCGCTGAAACCTTTAATGCACTCTATAAATGGTGTTGCAAATATGAGATTACTATAATAAGCCTTATCATCAGTAATTCAAATGAGCTGTACAAACGTTGCCAGAACTTGGAGACCCAATGTGCACTACACTATATGCAACCTATGTGGCATTAAGGTCTATCATGCAAGCCAATACATTACTAAAGAGGACAAGCTCAAGCTGCATAACATGTGAGTAAAGTGATTTAAAGACTAGGAAAATAATAGGTGGAGTAGAAATGGTATTTTCTACTTCCAACAAAACTTATCTAACCCAATAAGCACAGATAATTATTAACTAGCAAAAATAATTAATTTTAGATGAGCTACCGCGCGGCTCCTTCAGCTCTTTAGTTCATTATTGGTAATGACATATTAGCTATTACCACTTTCTAACATAAAGAAAAGAAAAGAAAAGAAAAAGACATAGAACAGGCCATCGCGATGATATTCAAGCCCTGCGCCCAGCAATTGAAGCATTGACTACTAATTGCCTCTTACGTATATGACAGAATTATAAGGAGTCAACATGGATGGTCCTATAAGCAAATTAGTTAAATAGTCTCCAACTCTGTGAAGACTACAGACCAATATGGGTCAAACTAACAAACTAAGAGTTCGCTTTATATATTCTACTGTTTAATATTCTGAGTGTTCATATTTTTAATATTATCTTAGCAAGATCAGGGTTAGGGCTTGTAGTAAACAGCAGGGCAAGAAGAAATATAGTATCAACTAAGTCAAATAAAAACTTGGGCTATCACCAGATAATGGTTAATAGAAGAATTTAGGCACCATATGGCAAATTCAACTATTTTTCTAGGGGCTTACAGTGTGCTGCCAATAAGATTCAGTCCTATGGTTGTAATGTCTCCCACTTAGTCCTGTCAAATCAATATTGCAATACCCTCATTGGAACTTCTCATATAAGAACTATGAAGTTAAAACTGATTTAAGGAGAATACAAAAACAATCTTTGGACAGAACATACTAGTGCACTATAGAAACAGAATCCAACAGTTTGAGTCTCAAGCTCCATTATTTGTAAGCCTAGCCTTTAAGGATGGGATTGTAAAACTGGATACCAAAAGGGATGTATAAAATCTATAAATCCACAATACCAGAATTTTCAACTGAAGACATTCCGCTGAGAACAGGCCTGAACCTGACTATACCATCTGACCACCAAGTTTTATTAAACATAGGTTCAAGTAGAACTTTACTGCCAGGCCTGTATGGCAAATTGTTTGCACATTTCCATCAATCAATAAAGAACCTGTTGCTAATCTGGGCTCATCTTTCAAGAAATTCAAGAGACTTTGTGCTACTGGATGACTTGTACCCCTATCAAAATTGAAAAAAGGCGTCAAACCATTGCCTTTGGTAATATTATATCAACAGAAGAAATAAAATGTATGTGTGTTAAAAACACCGGAGGAGTTAGATCACAAGTCATGAGCCAAAAGGCCATTCGTCAGCATACTTTTGAAATCTTAACTGAATTAAAATAGGATTAAAAGGATCAAGAAATTGCATTGTTTGATAAAGATAAAAAATATTTGCCCTTATAAATTGTTTTATGGTGTACACTGGACTTACTCCACCATACAAACACCAAAAGTCAGATGCCAATGAATCTCGATCCTATCTTTTAGTCTAAGGCGGTGGATGCAGTTGTCAATGAGGGAATTTTAAAGCTAACCTAAAAGTGTAGGATGATACTATACAAGAGCTTGAGGGTGTCAACTCGTTTTAATTGTAATTAAGATGATTCTATCTTGTAGTGATGCATTATAAAGGCATAACAAGCTTAATGAAAATTTCTTAACCTTATCCAAGAGTTGATTATGAACTTGACAATTTAAGCAGAGCAAAATACTTCTCCGTCATTAAAATCATCTCTAGATACTGGCAGATTGAGCTGCTCTGAGAAGAGAAGGAGAAATGCACATTTACAATGAAAGGACTGTTCATACCCACTTGGTTTCATAAGGGGCTTCATAATGCCCCTGCTACCTTCAGATGGTCCATGGACAAAATATTGGGTGACCTAGATGTTTCCTATGTCATAAAGTAACTAAACAACATAAATAATTTTCTGAGATGTCATAACACTTACAATATTTATAAAGACTTTTCACAGTTCTCCACTGTAGAAAACCTGGTAAAGGCGATGCTCACAGGTGCTTAACCTCATGATTTCTACATAAAGATAGCAGCAAAAGTTATAAATCTTTGCAAATATCTAAGAATTTGTGCCCAAAATATTCCACAAAATGTAAAGACATTAAGATGATGATTGAGATAATAAGTGCTACTTTACTTAATAATTTGAGGTTTATAATCACTTAGATTTATAACTTATATATAATTTACTCAAGATAAATACTATTTATACGTGGTACTTTATATGTAAAAGATTATTCACCTAGGGTGAGTTAAGTGGAAGTACACATTGAGAAAGATGGGCTCCACAATTCCTCTGATGTTGCGTTTATTTTCTTAAATCACTAGGCTCTGGAATCAACAACATGCCTACTTTACTGCCAGAAGGCCTATCACTTTTATGTCTATCAACTGAATTTGATGATAAGTTTTACTTTTATTAAAGTTTAAATTTCAATCCAAATTCTTACTCCAGTTTGATGCCTTCCAGATCTGAGATATCCCATTAAAATTTGAGAGGCCAGACTTTAGCTATCATGGTATATGACTCATTGGAAAATTTTTAAAATTTTTCACTTTGTTTTAAGTGACTTGGCAATCAGAAATTTTAGTAAACTTTTTTTTAAACGATTTAATTAAGCTCAACCTATCAGTCACATGTATAAACTTTCAATTATATATTTGACTTGATTCTGACTTCCAATTGGCTGGTAAATTATTTAGATAACTTAAAACCACTTTAGGTCTCTAGAATGATTTGTTTCTTCCTTAAGTGACATGAATAAATTTTAAGTTATAGTTTGGACAAACTTTAGAGTTGGTTCTATTATTTCCAATAAAGTATCATTAGAATTGAACAACTTGAGCTAATAGACAATAGATTATTCTTCTCAGAAATACAAAAATCCAGATGTCAGACATTACACATTTAAGAATTTAAAGGGAGAATAGCAACGTAAAAATTTTCTAGGTAATTTTTTGATAGTAATCCTGGTGGCTAGAGATTTGATGGAAAATTCATTAACTCACTTTTTAGGCTAATGAAAAAGCACCTTCCCAGATTCAACCACGTTTACCACTTTGGAGGTGATGCAATTATTGTAATAAAGAACTAAATCTGAGATTTAAAAGATTGGTAGAGGTTTTCTGAGTTTGTTATCATCTTGGCCCTCCTTAGTGCCATTTTTTCTGTTAGTCATAACATCTGATTGAAGTCAAATGATGTTTTGATCCAATTTATTCATAGCCTTATCTAGGTCTTCAGTCTTAACAAAGATAACATCTATATATAATAAGGCTGATATTCCAGTTTTCCAACCATATAAGACTCAGAATGGTGACATATTTAGTATTCAATAATAACTAATATAGTATTTTAATAGAGCGCTAGGCAAATATTAATCCTGATGGAGAGAATATGAAGTTGCCACTTTATGTAAAATAAATATTAAGCTTCCATTAGCTTGTTCCACAGTAGTATTTTTAGAAGGGTTGCAGGGTGCAGAAAAGTGTTGTTTAGCACCCATAGATGTAGCCAAGATCTTTAAAACTCTAGAAGTAATATCTTTTCATTATCACAGAGGAGATACTGGGGAAAACTCTGTTAAGAAAAGACATTCTATGTAGAATGCGGAGGTAGCTTTAGCAGTTTAAGCTGGAAGAGCAACAGACTCAACTTATTTAGTAAAATGATTGATATCTACTAAAATATCGGTTTCTGTTGATGATTTGAGGTAGTAGACCCAGCACATTCAAGGTGACAATGTGAAATGGTTGTTGAGGGTGATGGATTATAAAGATATTTTGTTTTGTAATTAGATTGCTTTTTGATTACTAAACAAGGAACAACTTTGATAATTTGATTCCATGATCCCTCATCAATACTAATCTCTAATCAAAAAATATGTTTTTTTGACTTATTCCATGTCCAAGGGTAGCATGTGCTTCTAGGATCAATGGTACCCATTCAGAAGGCCGGAGATAGGACAACCAATCTATGCATACTTTCTTGCATAATCTTACATCTTCGACCTTTGTATTTTGGGTTTGATATAATACCATCTTTTTACTGGGCTCATACACATCATCCCAGGCGCTAAAAGCTATCAGGATTTCGTGTTCTCTTTATTGCTAATGTACAAGTGAAGGAGTGGCAGGCGAGTTAGTTCATCTATATTCATATGTCAGTACCCAGAACAATATTTATTTTTCAAGTTGTAGTTTTTAAGCTTCAGATTCCACTGATTAATCTGTTAGCGGCTTTTATGTTTTGTGACCACTTAGTTTAGGCGTGGTCAGTGACAACATTAAACATAGCTTCATAAAAAAGGGCTATAGTGTTTTACTGCGAGTAGGATATCAAGGCATTCTTATTTGGTATACTATAATTGCATTTTGACTTAGAGAAGCAATTTGCTAGAATATGAAACAGGGTGGTTGACACCAAGTACATCTAGCTGAGTGAGAATATCACCTAAAAACATAATCAGAGGCATCTTTAAAGAGATCAAAATTTCATACATAATTGGGTGGCGTAGTATAGGTCATTATTTTCTTAACATCTTTTTTAGCACTAGTGGTGCCCAACCCAAAAGGGGGAGCCGCCACACATCTTTATTTGCAAATGGGCCAAACAAAGGGATTAATTTGAATTGAAAAAATTCCTAATATAGCCCCTAGGTTATCAGCCAGGAAGCCATATCAGAAGGCGAAGAAGCTTTGGGGAGCTAGTACTAAAAAAGAAGCTTTGGGGAAGCTTTTGTCCAGCGCCCACTTTAGCGGCGGACCATGGCGGACAACATAGGGGTAGGGGCATCAGCGATATGGGGCATGAGGAGTTAAAGCTGCGGGGTTTCTTTGCTTATGAGGCCAGCGGTATGTATCGCCTCAACGTATTGAGCAAGTTGATGCTCAGCGAAAGTGATGAGAGCCAGCACACAAGTGAAAGACTTGATGCGCTGGCGGGTTTGGGGATAGTTGAGGTCAAAAAGAGAGGTTTTTGCCGCATTGATACAAGTGCAGCTCACACCAAAAGCGAGCTCCTCGATCTCATATTTTGCATTTTCCTTAAAATCATTGGGGAAATTGGGGATAGGAATACCCTCACCCAGGGGTTCCATCGCCCCATGGAGTTGCTGGCGTAGTAGGGTGTTGGCATTTTCTTAACATCTTCAAAGTCTTAAAAGCTACTTTTTTATTCTAGTCCCAAAAGTAAAGGGAGTGTTTTTGGTTAAATAGATTAGAAGTTGAATGAGTTGAGCAAATTAAATACTAATTGATACAATAAAAAAGCATACCTAAAAACCTGATATCTTGGAGGTTTATAGTTCAGGAAATTTAGATATGGCTTCAACCTTACTATCTAGTGGTTGATTTCTTTCTTGATAAAGTATTTGTTGTTTTTTGGGCTCTGTATGATGGCTGGTTCTTTGTCAGGTGTGAAATGCAGTTTTGAGCATCTATTGTGAGAAGACAACAGACAGGATGGTGATTAGAATTTAAAAATAGCTTCTTGGTAGTATTTAATTTGTATTCCCTGTCATTTTTACTTGGACGATGGCACGCCGCCCTGATCTTACTGATCCCAAGTAGAAGCCAACTAATACAAAAGAAATTACTAAACACAAAAAAGGTTATAAATTAAATTATAAACAAGTCTGGTAGTTGAATATATATTATTAATGTCAACTTAAGGGTTATTTATAGGGTTCAATGTTCACCATCTTATCCATGACGACTTAATTTCAGTGGCACTTAACCATGTAAAAAGTTTGTAAGAATGTCTACATATACTTCGACTCAAGGCATCATGCTCAGCCTCAGGGTCAGTGTAAACATCGTCATCATTCTTGAGATGGCGTTTTGTCATGTCTTCAAAATAGCTGAACTGATTCACTTTCACATGCAATTGGCATCACATGCCAAGGCGATTTGTATCACTAATTATAATTAATTTGATCAAAAACTCAACTGACATTACAAACTAATTTTGACATAGACCAACAAAGCCCACGTGCCCAAGTCATTAAGTCAAAAATTAATCTAAGTCTGACCTAACCAACAAAGCCCTCAAGCCCATGTCATTATAGTCAAATATAATTAAGTGAAATTGCTAGGCCGCAATTCCCAAGCTCTGATATACTTAGGATACACCTGAGCCATAATTGCTGATATCTGATATGATCAAATATCTGACAATTAGGTCCAGTCAATTACTCAACAGTAATGTAATGAAGTAATGACATTTTTTTATTTAAAATGTATTTCAAGTTTTTCAATTTGATGTTAGAGTCACATAATCATTGAGTGAATTCTTTAAGGTAGCTAAGATGATCATTGAAAAGCTTTTCTTTCTCGTTGCAAACACTTTAGCAACCTAATTAATTCAAGACTAATCTAGTTTGATAATCTCACAGAGGAGATTAGTTTGCGCCCATGTCAGGGAGCAGTTGGGCAAGCAAGGTAAGAGGAGCAGGCGGAAGGCCCGCAGCCTCCAACGTTCAAAAACGCCCGGAGAATTTGGCGGAATAGACAAAAATCTCAAAAAACTGGCGGTCACAATTTCCCCAGAGATACTTGTGTGGCAAGCATGATGCAACCAGTACATCAACACGCCACACTCCCAGCCACTTTCATCGGTGGAATTCGGAGTCCATGTGTATCTGGACATCCAAAAAACGGCCTTATGGGAAATATTTTGTGAAGATGTACACAAAATTTTCCCAACTGCAGTGTACGTTGCTTTCACTCCATGTCACGCGGTTGGCTGGACCTAGGTTTCAAAAGCAAAATAGCAGCAGATGAGGCTGCAGCAGTGCGCATAGTGGTTGACCTCCCCAAAGGGCAATGGGTCGTCGAAACCAAATGCACCAGATGGAAAAAATCAAACCAAATTTTCCTCACGTTTGACTTTTTGCCTAATATGGTAAAACGTGACATTTTGGAGCAACACCTGAAAGATGGTCTCGCCGTATATGGTGAAATACAATCTTTCAAAATGCAATGTTTCACGCTGATGCCACACCTGTGCACCGGCAAAGCCATTGCAGTTCTGACCCCAACTGAGGAGATCGCGAAGGACCTAACCCAGATCCCACACTTCACTTTTATTGATATCGCAGGGCATACCACCCACCCATTCCAGGCAACCGTGGACAGCGCGCCCCTCATTTGCACCCACTGTGATGCATTTGTCCATAAGGCGCACGCATGCCCCATCAAGGAGGGCGTCATATTCCAAGAGCACCCCTCGGCAGCCATGGCCAGCAAAGAGGCGCACTACGAACCAACTGCAAGCACCAAGGAGGCTTTCCCGTGGGGAGCACAAGGCTGCTACCTATTGGTAAAGCCCAACTCCCCGCAGGAGCGGAAGAAGGCCAAGCAGGCCCATAGGGCTGCGGCCAAGGAAGCGGCCAAGGCCACCACCTCCATCCCACACTTACAATGCCAGGAGGACATGGAGACCTTCACAGCGGAAGCAACTTGGGAATCCATCATCCAATCAGATTGGGAAGCCTATGCTGAGTGGGCCACTTAATCTGAGGATCTGATGGGAGATTTGATCTCACCCAATCACTGCACCCAAGCTCCAGTTGAAACTGACTTGGGACCTATCCCAACTGAAAATTTTTTTTTGACCTGCTCAACGGTGCACCAAACTCATCCGCACCACAAAAAATTCGTCCGACATCAGGAAAACAAAAAGCAAAGGCCAAAGCCAACGCGACTCTTTCTGCAAAAATTAACAAAAGCCCCGATAAAGTTGCTGCTAACACCCACGCTGCTGTGAAAGCCCATGGGGACCTAGAAGAGGCTGGTGGGCCCAGGTGCCCAACCCCTCACACCTAAGGTGCGATGGGGGAAACCTTCACTCTAGGGACGTTGAATATCGCCAGACTCAAGGCCTCCCCATCCCGGGCTAGGAAACTGAGTTTTTTATAATACAATTTACCCGTAGATATCCTGGCCATCCAGGAGTCCTACTGTCCATGAGGTTCCAAGGAAGCTTGGAAAAAAATGCTCCTCCCATCCCTATCCTTTTGGTGAAGCGCTGTGGGGTGCTAATTTGGAAAAATAATTTTTTCAATTCATATCCTCAGAAACATTCCTAAATGGCTGAGTGCTCGTCATCACCTTCTCGAGGGCTGACGTTGCACATGCAATCGTCAACATCTATGCCCCAAACAGTGCACACGAGCATTAGGAATTTTTCTCATTGGTCAAATCCCTCCCGCTACCCCCTGATTCTTTTCTAGTTGGTGACATGAACTGTTGGCTAACCTCACCAACGGACTGGTGGCCTCCCTCACCCCACACCCCACAGGGTCACATAGAACTACATGTTCTAAAAGCCACCCTTGGGTTAATGGATGTGCTGCTGCGACATGCCCCAATGCTTGAAAACATGATGCGTCCCCACATCCACAACGGCCAATTAAGGTCCATGACCCGCATCAACCTTATTCTAACACCGGTGAATTTCAACCCCATATCTCCCACTTCAAAACAGTGAAAATAGAATTCTCTGACCACCGACTGGTCTCAATAACCTACTACTTACCCGTCACAGTTGCAAAGGCCCCACATTGGTGCAAAATCCGCCCCCTGAGCTCGCGTCACCAGGATTTTCCACATGGGTGGAAGAGGCAACTTTGGCAAAATCGTTTGTTGCACCTTTTTGCGCAGACCCCATTTCCACATGGGCAACTTTCAAAGAGGACACCATCTGCCACTATCGCCATCTCTCCTCCAGACGCTCATGAGCCACATTAGCAGTTATCTCATGTGCTCTGGCAGAAATGGCACACTTGGAGTTTAAAATTCCAGCCCCAGGATACAGCCCTGCATAGGGCTGGAAGTGGGCGGAGGCACTCACTCACCTCATCGCACTCGAAAGGCAACACAAACAATGGGTTTGTGTCCAATACAGGGCCACATGCATCACTAAAGGTGACAAGTGCACCGCATACTTCTTTAAAAAATCTTTTGCACCATGCCAGAGCATGGCCTGCACACAGGTACGAAGATCGGAGAATTCCATTACAGACATACCAGCTGAAGTGGCAATTGAAATGCAAAAATATTACTCTGAGTTATACCGAGCTGAACCAATTCAGCCAGCTGAGATGGCGGAATTTCTTGACCGAGCTTATATCTGCACCATTTTACAATACCCAGAAATAATGAATTTTATTATTCTGAATGAATTATGGACAGCCATTCTCGGTGCGCCAAACTGAAAATGCCCAGGCCCAGATGGCATTCCATATGAGTTCTACAAAAAATATTTCAAATATATGTCCCCATTGCTGCTTGCCTCACTTAACAAAGCCTGTTGAAAACTCGCCTCCTACCAGGAGGACATGAGGCCTTTACTGTCACACTCTTTAAGAAAGGGGATAAGCTTGACTTAGCCAACTGGCGCCCCATTTTTCTAACAAACACAGACACCAAAATTTTAACAAAAATCATGGCTAACCGTTTAGGGACTGTAGCATCTGCTACCATCTCCCCAGAACAATTCAGTTTCATCCCCAGAAGGTCAATTTGGGATAACGTGCACTCCGTGGCTAATGCATGTCAGTCCACAGCCTCTGGGGCACTGGTATTCTTGGACCAATAAAAGGCCTATGATAGAGTAAACTGGGAATACCTAAGGGCCTGCCTCCGTCAATTCCGCCTACCCCCCGCTTCATAAACTGGGTAATTCTGCTCACGGAATCTGCGACAATGGCAGTGTGTGGCCCAGGCTTCCTAACGGAAGTAGTCCGCCCTCATAGGGGCTTGCGACAAGGTGACCCCCTCAGCCCACTCTTATACAACTTCAGCCTTGACCCACTACTGCGAAATGTGAATGCCCAACTCACTGGGGTCCATGTGCCAGGCCAAACCCCAGTCAAGATGATGTCATTTGCAGATGATTGCGTGGTGGGGGTGTCTAATAACAAAGATGCACGCGCGCTTGAAGCCTTCATTCAGGAATATTCCCAGGTAAGCAACGTGGCATTGAATGCCTCCAAAACCGAAATCATCCTCCTTGGTCGGTTTCAGAACTGCTGGGCCCCAGCAATTAGTTCCCAACCCAGCCCATCTGCTCGCCCACGTCCACGCCTTACTAACTCAACACACACTGCTCCCCTGGTGCTCCCCTTCGTGCCACATCCTACCATAGGACTGGTGCGCCATCTGGGCGTGTGGATGGAGGCAGGCGGATATGCATCAGCAGTAATGGAGTGCCTTATACTGGACAATGTGACGAAGCGAATCGCCTCTCTCAGAGCCCACCCTACAATCCTCACTGGCAGGGTTGTTCTTACCAACTCTATGCTAATATCCAAAGTCTGGTTTGGAGCCCACGCCATCCCCTTCTCCCCAAGCTTCTTCAAATCCCTGTATGCTTTGCTGCAAGGATGTCTTTGGTCAGGGCCGCCCTCCACCATTACGGCTAGAGGTCATGTTTGGCCCTCATCATCATGGTGGCATGGGCCTGCTTGACTTCAAAGCCCATGCTGCCAAGATCCTGGGCACCTGGATCGCGGCCGTCACTGCTCCTACACTCCCATCCCAACACTGGTCCCATGCATCCCGCTTTAACTTCTCCCAAGCCTTGGGCCTCAACAATCCATCAAACCCCCACTCCCTGATGAAATACCTCGCATCACACACATCAGCCACAGGTCCTCACGGGACTAAAACCCACTACAAACGAATCCTACTCTCCATGCGAAGTGCAGAGTGGAGGATCCGTATTAGCGGACATACAACCCAAACAGGCCGCCCCTCTCCCCAGTTCACACGTGAGGTACAGGGGCTACCCATCCATGATGGCGTGATCCCCATTCGACCCCATGTCCTATACAGGGTGGACTACCTGGACATGATGGACATCCCTTATTCCACTGAGACCCAAAAGACTATCTGGAAATACGCACACCATCCTCTGTTGCAGCCTCAAGTCCGCTCCCATGTGTGGCGCTGCCTGAGGTGGGTGTATCGTACAGCTGAGCGCTCTAATGCTTTACACTCATCCTGTGTCGTGTGTGGCCAGTATGGAACGCTGTTCCACCGCCTGGAGAAGTGCCCCACCTCTAAAGTGATATGGCGCGAAGTTCAACGTCTGCTGGGTCAGGATCAAACGCATCCCTTCAGTCTGTCAAGAGATATGTTTGCTTCATCAATGGCCTCCCCCTTCCACCCTCCCTCCGTGCTCTGGTGGTTGCAATCGCCATGTGGACTATCCACACGATTGTCTTGGATGCCATCGATGGCTCCATCCCCACCCTCCCAGAAGCTGTCCACAGATTGCGGTCTCATTTGGTGGACCACTTTCAAGTGTGGATGTTTGGATACCTCCCACCGCGTCGCCGAAAGCTGGTCTCCTCCTGGTTCCCAGTCTGGTTCATCAAATCAGACCCCTTCCTCAACACGTGCTCAATAGTGGCTACGGCCCCTTCACACGTTCCCTCCCCCTCCCCATAAGTGGCGTTCCCGCTGGCAACAAGAGATAGCATCGCTTCTCTAGGGTGCCTCCCCTGATACTAAGTTTGTCTTTCCTGAGTCATATTCTGAAGTATCCGTCCCATGGTCGGCCTTCCCGCAATAAATTTAAATTTAAAAAGATGATCATTGAAAGTCTTAGAGAAAACTATAATATGTTAAAAAACAATTACACAACTTACTTGAGGTCTAATAATATGTGATCCGTTGCTATTTGAATGAGACAGAGAGCATTCATAGACTTTAAGGAAGTCAAGCGGGTTGAAATAGGCTTTCACTACAAATGAGCATGCACTTTTATTGACCTTGTAGAAAGAAGAACATTTGCATATTCTGGCGGCCAAATCCATAGCAGAAAAGAAGTTAGATACAGAGAGTTGTACAATAGAGTCATCAATATGCGGTATAGAATAACTATTTTCTTTGGTTGAGATTATATAGCCTTTGAGAGTCCATCACGACTTAATGGCCACCATTCCTTTTATTAATAAGCAGAAAGGGAAAACCCAATGGATATGTGATGTTGTCAAAAATTGGATGTACAACTAGGTGGTAAAAAATTCTGATGATGAATAGTTTTAATATCACAAAAAACCTGCGCCTAATACTTGGCAGAATTGTCTCAAATGTGGTAATAATTTTACTACTAATATTCAGCCAAAAAGCTCTGACAGAGCTGATGCGGTTACTTTAGAACCTCTGGCGGAATAAGCAAACTGACTTGGAAGTCTACACATGAACCAGCTTTACTTTAGTTCATTTTGCTAAGAGTAAACAACCCCCCTTTATAGATTAAGAGGTGGTTCAGGGGAATAAAATATTTTGTCAGCCAAATATCAACTAGGAACTCCAGTAATCAGCCAAACCAAAATACTACCAAGATGGATGATTGGAGAGATAATATTAAGATGTTACCCCATGATTATGTCATCCCAGCCGTTGACCTAACATTTAAAATTAAGTCCTATTGAGATGAAATTAATCAAGGGTGATGTTAGGCTAAGTCCTCATTTAGCTAAATTAAGCTACCCTCTGCCTAACCTGAATAATAAATCTTACTATTAGCCTTGGAGTAGCGTAAATACTAGGAGGCATTAACCTAATAAGGGTTCACTTCTTTCTCCCAATTTTTATATTAATAAAATTAGTAAAACTAAAATCAATAGTGGTATATATTATCCCCATTAAATTTTACAACAAGCTGTTTAAAGCTTTGACACTCCTGTGACTGCTTTATTGTTAAAATCTGGTACAAAAGCACCTGTGAGCACCTAAAAAGGACATGATTAAACAAGTGAAGCTCACTACAGGGTAGCCTGTACACTACAAGCTTTTATTTAAAATGGAGGACGTTCAGATATTTAGTTCTTCTACCCTCACTGTTGAAGCTAAACCAAGGATAGCCTCTTTTAAAACAGCGCCTGGCCAATGCTTTATCACGTCTTAAAAAGCTTGAACGGCGTTCCTCCACAAATCCTTTTGGAGCCGCTCCCACAGTACCTTTAAACTCCTTTTTAAAAACAAATTTTAACCTATGTGGGGTTAGCATCACTTCATTCATAGACAATTATGAATCTGCATGGAAGGCATGCCCAATCATCAGAAAATCAAGCACACCCTTCCTTGCTTGAGTTATCAGTTCCAAGAGGTAATGGTTTCTCATATGGACATCCGTAGTACCCGTGCAGAGAGTTAAGGAAAGCTTTATTATGAATTTGTCTCAAAGCAGAGTTTAAGCAAGAAAAAACAGGCCTTTATGCGCCTTATTATGTATGAATGAAAACAGGTTACCACCTTCGCTGATTGGTTCTAAATAGTAGCTTGGACGCTATTGCCCTCTAAAATGCTAACTTTTACCAATGCCATTCTGACTTGCTTAAATTTTCATTCTTCTTTAGCAAGGCCTATTATTACATGAGACGCTATTTCTAGAATGTTTGAAATATATAAGGGAGGCTTTATTAGACGTTGTGGACTTCCATAAAGTTGAGATTACTAGATAGTTGTGTTGAAGCCCCAAGACTTAAGCATTGAGGATCTCCCAACGGTAGGCCGGTGAAAGGAGTCAACAACGACCCCATTGGCTGCTCCCATGCCTGTTTGCATCTCATAACCTGCTTTGGTGCAATTTAAACCAGACAACGCTCCGCCAACTGAGTCTGAGATCCCTAAGACAGCCAATCAAGTGCTTAAGCTAATTCACGTTGAATCTGCAACGCCATCTCCCATGGCTAAAATGGTAGTTGTGCCCCTACGGGCATCCACTGCAACAAAGAAGGCCACGTTGACAAGGGTTGACATAAGAAATCAGCCAACTAACTTGATGTACGTTGCTCTAACTTCTCTCATATTTTTCCTCTGATTTGCATATACAACCCCTCCAATGACAAGTCTGATAAGGGTTATGAGGACGTTGGGCATTATGTCCTTGGAGCCCAGTTCAAGTAGGGATACCAGCTCTGCTAAGCCTTGAAGGAGTAAAAAAGACATGTTACCCTATGAAAGCTATCTTAGCCAAGTTCTGGGGTGACATGATGGCATTGTTACCACTAATGATGAAAACCAGTTTATTGCCTTGAAGATCCAACCATTTCATCATATTTATACTCTACAATCCAAAAAAATAAATATCATGATACAGCTAAAAAACTTGCATCCAAAATCCATAATGAAGGGGTTTTAGCTCTTTCCCTACTTTGGTGGAACTGTAAACCAGGTGGAGGTTATCATCAACAAGGTACAGGTTATAGCCACCCTTTAAACTTGTTCCCCATTCAATGTGATCTCCTCAAAACTTAACAAGAAGATTAAGTTGGCGCCAGAACTGGAATACTCTCAAAAGTATGGGACAGCGGGTTATTACTAGTACACGCGCTATAGGGGCATACTCCTCTTTACCCCTAAGATTTGGGAAGCTTATCCTGTTGGCACCAGCTGTGGGTTTGAATAACAATTTTTACAATGTGCTTATTGACATTCAATTTATGCTTGAGTATTAAGGAATCATCAACCTGAAACAAGGTTTCCTCTCCCTGATCAACTATAAGGGTTTTATGGCTTTAACCAATAATGAATCTCACAAAAAAGTCTACTCTTGCTCAGTTGAGTACCCTTTATTATGCATTGCCACTAAACTACACAACGTCTGACCACAATAAAAAAAGTTGCCTGATTTGGTGTATTCATCAGTAGGCATTACTTTTTATTCTCAGATGAGATATTAATTTAATTCTGGTGAACAGTGGATGATTGATACCAAGATTACTTTACAAATTTCCTTGAACTGCTTATTCCACATCAAAAACATCAATGGGTTAGTTTTTAAAAAGCCCCAAGTATTTCCTGGAATTCTAGATCCTGGCTAAAAGTAAATTATTAATATCCTAATAAAGAGTGTTATCCATAATAATTTTGATCATGAAAAAACATTAGAAGATAGGAAAAGGTCTGCTAATTCCCATTGAGGAAATTGAGAAAGTTCACCAAATTGGATCTATGTTAGAGATGAGCCTACCTATTAACAAACTGTTATGTGTTATGCATAATGGTTATATCTCAGATGAACTAACCTCAGATGAGCTTGAATAAATCAACTTTTTATTAGATAACTACAGTGATATCTTCTCTAAATCCGATGCTGATTATGGGCACATGAAAGAATGAAGCCACACTATTATTGTCGGTGATGCCAGTCCTATTTTGATCTAAACCTTACATAAATCAAAGGTCATTAGCAACAAATGAGGACAGAGCTCAAGCAGTTACCAGACGCTGGGCTACTACTAACTTCCCAAAGCCCTTGGGCGTCTCCACTATATTGCTTATCAATAAGAAAAATGGAGGTCATCAAGTAGTTATGGACTACCGAAAAAGAATAACCTCTCTAAGGAAGATAGTTATCCCATACCATGCTTCAATGTTGCTATTATACAACTCTCTGGCGCTAAATTCTTCTCCTATATGGATTTGGCTAGTGGATACTGGCAAATGGATCTTTCTACACAAGATCAGAAGAAACGTGATCTCATTTTCAGTGAAAGCTTATTTCAGCTCAATCAACTACCTCAAGGGTTGTGCAATGCGCCCACCTCATTCCAGCGAGCCATGGATCCTATCTTAGTATTTTTTAGGCTATGTTGTGTAATAGTCTTTCTCAATGACATCATGGTTTTTATAAACCTCTCAAAGAGCATCTTACTAATCTAAAGGAAGCTTCAACACCTGCGTGCATCAAACATTAAGTTAGAGCCATGGAAATGTACTTTCTTCCAAAAGCTATCAGATTTACTTTGACATGCCATCTCACAGGTTGTAATTCAACCCTTATAGGATAAAGTGGAAGAAATATAAAAAATGCCTCCACCTAAAAACTTACAAGATATAGGTGTTTCTGGGTATGATGGTATATTACCATCAATTCATCCTCAAGTTTAGACCAGCTCAGTGAGCCTCTCATTTAAATTTTGGCAAAAACACTCCTTTTCTATTGGGTTGTTGAACATAAGGCTAAATTTGAGACGTTAAAGAAGCTGCTTAAAAAAACCCTATCTTACATCACTCGACCATGTAAAGCTTTCATCTTGTTTATCAATGTCTCTGATTACACCGTTGGAGATAAATTGACATAGTAGGATAAAACGGCGTGGATCACCCTAAGTCATGTTTCAGCAAGATGCTTTTGAAAGCTGAACGCAAACTTAGAGTCACAGAGAAGGAGCGCCTTGCTGAATAATTGAGTAAAATAAAATTTCCTTTTGGTAAAAAACTATCTTTACCACGGTTATTGACTACGCCTCCTATAGTGGGTAAAATATGAAGGACCCTACTGGATGGTTGGCTCGTTGGGCCTTGACTCCAAAATTATGATATGAAGATTGAACAATGGGATGGAACTCGCCATATGAATGTAGATGGGTGACTCAGTTGCTGTACTTCACTTGGATAATAGCAAACTGGAGAGATTACATGACCTCCTTATGACACCTGATGCCTGGGACGATGAAGATGAAACCATTAAGAAAATGCCAGTGGGTCACTTTTATAACATCAAGGTGGAGAGCGGAAAGTTATACAAAAAGGTAGGGGAAAATTGTCTGCCCTACCTTCGACCCTCAGAAAACTTACCTGCTATCATTGAGGCCCACTCTACCCTTGGGAACGGCTAAGTGAGAAAAACTTGAGGTGATTAAAGATTGTACTATTGTGAGGGAATCATGAAATCTATTATCAAAGTCATGGATGCCTGATTAACCTGAAAAAAGAAATCCAGTTTAATATCAAGTATCAGTATCACCCTATTACCCCTCAGCAACTCTTCACACAATAATTTCAAATGTGGTAGGTCTTCTAAACCAGACTACCATTTAGAATCGCTACATACTGGTAGGTATCAATTATTTCACAAAATAAATCAATGTAGTGGCTTTCCCAGATCAAACTGTTAAAGCTACTGACACTTCATTCATCAGCATATTTTTACTCGCCATGGTTGCCCCCAGGTTCTACTCTTTGACAACAAAAGAATTTCACCTCCAGAGCTTTCAAGATCCTGGTTACCTCCATGGGAGCACAACAACACATATAAGCTCCCTATAACCCTTTAACAATCAGTATCATAGAAATAGCAAATGAAACCATAGTATCCATATTATTATGGTTACATGGCACAACTGAGGGCACTGACTGTAGAATATAGACTGGGCGTAAGGAGTCTAAAAGGGTAATGTTGGCAGGCCTTCCTGACCTGAAGCATACCCTATACCAACGCTGGACAAAGGCAAGATATGCCCAAGTTGGTCCTGCGGGTGCGCGTGATGGCCAGACCAGCGTTACATCAAGGGCATTAAAATGCACTAACTTTTTTCTTAACTAAGATTAATCATTAAAATTGTTAGAGGAATGAGGTTTTGAGACCCATTTTTTTACACTGTTGCCAAGTCTAAGAGAGTTCAGCTACAATCAATAACTTGGGTCTGGACTTACTTAAGCTACAGTAAAATGGTTGATGATAGTGTGCACTTATTGGTTCGTTTAGGCTTATTACCACTCCCGCAAATTGAAGGTAGCACCGCAGTGTTTATTATTGGTTTCCTGAGACCAAGCTTCTATGTTGGTCAACTTGCTTAATAAAACTCTCCATTAATTTTACATTTTTTGTGCATGATCCCATGGGAAAAACTGTGCGTAGACCTCCTTGAGGAGGTCTCCAACAAAAGTACACATTATTTTTTCAAAATTATTAATGGAATTTGGTGCGCAACTGTGCCATCTTGGTCCCTTCCAGATTGAGGCACCCAAGAACCCTGACACCAATCTGTTCTTGGTCGTAGACTCCTCTTTGGGTCCAACCAAGATCTGTCATTTATTTGTTATCTAGTAGTATGCTCTGTGTTGTATACTCTTTCCCTGGGTCCCCTCTTCTCTAACACTTTCCAAGGTGCCAAATTACCAATTTTACTAGAGACTAGTTCCCTTGTGGTGTGGCTGTACATCCCACACCACCTCTCTGGGAACTATAGAGCTACAGATACTCTCTTGACATTAGTCAACCAACCTTATTACTATAATTGCATGAGAATTATCGTGTGGGGCTTTCTTTGAGTGAGTACTGGGTGCGCTGGATGTCTGCCACGGTCTCTATGGTGCTCACTACAGTTTTCTTTTTTGGTTTATTGTTAGTGTGTCTCAGCGTTATTCTCACTACCACAAAATGGGCTTTTCCTACCTTTCCTGCTTTCACCTGGTGGACTCAGACCCTTTGTTCCTGTTGTCACGATTCCCTGAATTTCCCTAGAAAACTATTCCAAGTTCAACAGACACTAGCATCCCTCTCGTCAGAAGCCTCTTTTTAATAAAGACAATGTAAATAATTATTTTACAACCTCGTGTGGGGTAGATTTGTTGTATTGACTATCCATAGGTGCGGCTGACTGGGTTTTCAAGGTGTTCCACACAGCCCATTTGTGCAAATTGGTGGAGAGTTTGTAGTGTTTCCTGATTAGGTGTTTCCCAGATGTGTCGTCCTTCCAAAAATTCCATAAGTTTATTGCTCTGCGCCAAACTGGCCTCCCAGTGAAAATGTATTTAAATTTTTTTTGCAAAAGGCATAGACCCTACTTTTAGACGTCATTAAAACGTCGTTTCTCCATTCTTCTATGGCCCCCCCAAGAAACGCCCCAGTATGGAAGATCCCCCTCCCACCTTCAACCAGCTGATTGAAGCTCTTTGAGGCAAATTTTAGTCACAACCTGGAAGGGGACAGGTAATTTGGCCGTCATGGTTCACCAAGGGGGCCTCTATAAATAGGGCCCAAAAACTCGTGCATGCCTCTGAAAAAGGAGGAATCTTATCTGGCCATTCATTTGTCTTTGGTGAAACTCAAAGGCGGGCAGGTTTCTAGCCCCAAGAGTTTTATAAATGTTTCAATTGATTCTGCCATGATGATGCTGCCTGCGGTGACTCCCATAAATATGGCACCCATACTTATGGATTTCCCTCTGAATGGTCAAGGCCTTTCACTGATCCTTCCTCCATTTTGGTGGAATTTTGGGTTTTAAATGAGTCTAGCCCTATTTTAGAATAAACCTGCCATCTGATAGCGCTTCCCCTTCTCAGGAAGTTCTGGCAGTGCTGACTAATTCTTTGACAAAGGGTCTCATGGCAAAGCTTTAGATTTCAATGAAAATCAGTTATCAGATCAGGAATGGGGTCGTTGATGCCCAAAAAATGTGTTTTGTAATGTGAATCTTTTAATCAAAACGAGTCTTAAATCAACTCTTGTGGCTCAAGCACAGAGCCCATTTCAGCATACCATATTACACCAGAAAACACGAGCTTGTCCCCTACCATGATCCGCAGAACCCAGGAGGTGGAACTGGAGTTATTTCTTAAATCTGGTAATGTTTTTCCAACTGCTGAGGATGTGATGGAGTATATGTCCTCAGTAGTAAAAATGGCCAATTATCTCTCTCCAATTTATAATGCAGAAACTCATCCAGGAGGCCTGCTCTTGAAAGAAGAAAATTTTAGTGGTGAGGTCTGGCGTTATCTGCTATATGCAAAAACCATTCTGGATATTTTTTGTTGTCTGCTACCCTTTCTTCTCCCTGAGGAAAAATCATCACAACTATTTTGGTAGATACGGGAGCCTTTGAGAATTTTATTGACCAAGACCTAGCTGACTGCCTTGAGTTGAATTACTTGCCAGTTTGTATGGTTAGGGGAATGGTTTTCCAAGGTATTACCACACTGAAAGCTCTGGGGTTGGTGGATTATCAAGTTGGCATAAAATTTGGCTGACCACTTCCAAGAAATTAAAAACCTCTTGTACCCCATTATTTTGGGAGTGGAGTGGTGGCTAAATTTTGACGTCAAAATAACTTGAAAGGCAATGCCATATCATTAGTAAAGAATGGCCATTAAATAGTTATCCCCATGTCTGAAGCGAACTTTCAGGGAAATTTGCCCCAATGGCCAAGGATCCACACACTCATTATAGCCCCTTTGCTAAAGCCCACTTTGGAGGTGCCTCTAACTTTCTGCTTGGAGGGACTGAAATTTTCTTTTAATGCATCTTCAGCCATTGTACCGCCAGCTCATTCATAGTTTTATTTTGAGATGAAACTCACTGTTGATCTGGTGTGTATATCTTCCATTTACCCTTTTATAAAAAAGGCGATGTTGTAAAATTGGCAGTATGAGAGGGATACACCAAAAGGGTTTTTGGCACAGGGTGCAACCTACTGAGCAGCTAGGATCAACGATGTGAGGATCGTTGTCCTGAAAATAAAAATATCAGACGTATAAAAGAAATATGGAGCACTTGCTCCCACAACTCTTCTTTATTAATATATTTATTACAGCTGATCTCGCTGTTCCGCTAATCTTCAAACTATAAAAAACCTAACCTTCCTCAATTATCTCATCCTTCTTATATAGTAACAATTTCAGATGATACTACTTACATGGCTTAGCAACTCAATTCGCCGTATCTCATTGGTTACATCAATTCTTCATTTGTTAATTTCATGACGCTCAATTCGAGGCGATTTAACAACAATTTAATATCACCTAATTTCGAGGCGCTCAAATTACCATTACTCATATCAAACTCAGTGGATCCATCCGTCCTACCCTCACAACCTAGGGCTTATTGTCCAGTCATATCGGAATCACGACATTACCCCCTCCTTGACTGGATGATAAGGCTCCTATTGCTTATATGCCCAGAGGAACTTTGCATGCACTCGGTTTATGATCTGACCTTTAGTGGGGTCCTTGATAGTATATGCATCTATGCCTGTCTTCTCAATGACTTCAAATGGTCCAATCCAGATATTGGCCAGCTTGTGTTTTTGGCAAAACTTATGTTGATCATGGAATAAGACCAAGTCTCTATCCTTGAACTGTGCTAGAGCACTCCGCTGTACCTGATCAGCAGCCTGGCTTTTGATTCTCTTGTCTAAGCTGAATGAGTATGCTTCAGTTTGTAATTTGATCAGCATATTTGTTAAAATGGTCAAATAGTGTTGCGGATCCATTCCACCAGTGTCCTCTACACCGGCATATAGGAGAGAGGGCAGAGCGGGGTGCTGTCCATAAAGAAATTGGAATGAGCTTTTTCCCGGGGCCAAATGGTAGCTAATGTTGTAGGTGAACACAGTGGTAGAAATGAGGGTACTCCAATCAGAGGGCCTTTCCATGACCAACTTCTGGAGTATGTTCACCAGGGTCCCATTAGCCCGTTCAACTATTCCGTTGGACTTGGGATGATACGGAGTTGTTAGAACCCTATGGATGGCCATCAGCTCGTTTAGCTTAGGTAGTGTGAAGTGAAGTTCATTACATTATCAGTAAGGAATCAGGGGACAAATGTGTCGCTAAATTATACACTCCATAACAAACTTGGACACCGTTAGTGCCCCTAAATCTCATATTGGTCGCGCCTCAACCCACCTGGTCAAGTGGTCAATTGCTACCAGGATGTATTTGTACCAGTTTGCCCCTGTTGGCAAGGGACCTACCACATCGATTGAAATGGTGTTCCAGGCAAAGTGCGGCTTCACTAACTGGTATGAAGTCTTCTGGCAGAACGGCTTTTCCAATTGGCATTGGTGACAGGAGGAGATAATATCAAGAATATCAAAGTTCATGCTTTCCCAGTAATACTGAGGCCGCAATAATTCTATGGTCTTAAGCACTCCACCATGTCCAACTGCTTGGTGTGCACTCATAATAATAGTTGGGCGAGCAGAAGGTCTTGGGATATTCATGGTAGTGTCCCCTATCCGCTTATATAATTCCCCATTTTTCTGAAACGTGTTGGCCATTATTCCGTCCAATACCTTTATGACTGGGGGCAGTTCATCGTCATACTTGCCACTAAGCATCTTATTGAACAGGATATCACTCAGATCTGCAATAACTACAATCATAGGTAATTTCAATAAGCAATTGGCATTCTGGTGTTTTGCTCCAGGTCAGTGAAGAATTTCAAAATTGCATGCCTGCAATTTAAGATCCCATCAGGCTAGACGCCCTTCCAGTTATTTCAGATTTTGTAACCAGCATAGCGAGGCATGATCCTTTACAACTTTGAATTTCACCCTATGCAAATATACCCAAAATTTCTTATAGGCGTAGATCACCACCAAGCACTCCCTCTCAGTCATGGTGTAATTGCATTCATGGTAGTTCAAATTGCGACTACAGTATGCTATGGGGTGCTCTTCTCCTTTCTCATCTTTTTGGAATAGGACTGCCCCTACAGCGGAAAGGGATGCATCCATCTGAACATTAAACTCTTTTTCAAAATTGGGATAGTGTAACACCAGCGCACTAGTTAAACCCATTGGAAGCGTACAAAAAGCGCGTTGCTGGCATTCCGCCCATTCAAAAATGGTGTCCTTCTTTAGTAACTCAAAGAGTGGGCCCCCAATACAGCTGAAGTTAGGGATGAAGCGCCAGTAATATCTGACCATTCCCAAAAAGACCTTTATATCCCACTTAATGTTGGGTGGAATCATTTTTCGAATAGCTTCCACTTTGGCTGGTTGAGGTCTAAGCCCTGTGGCATCAACCACAAACCCCAGGTATTCCAGCTGGTCCTTAAAGAAGTGGCATTTCCGGGGTTTAATCTTGATGTTGGCCTCAGCGAGCTGGAAGAATACAACTTCTAAATGGTTGAGGTGTTTGGAGAAGGTTTGGGAGAAAACATTAATGTCATCAAGGTATACAAGGACACACAACAGTTTTAGGTCCCCCAAAATAGTATCCATTGCTCGTTGAAATGTAGCTGGGGCATTACACAACCTTTGTGGCATCCGGGTTAGTTGGAAAAGACCTTTAGATATGATTACTGTGCGCTTCTCCTGCTCCACCAGTGGCAACTCAATTTGCCAATAGCACAAGATCAGGTCCATAGCTGAGAAGAAAAGAGCTCCCCCTAGCTGATCTAAAGCATCATCATCCGCGGTAAGGGATATGAGTCCTTTTTAGTGATGCTGTTGAGTTTTCAGTAGTCAATTACTACATGGTTGGTGTCATCCTTTTTTTAACAATCAAAACGGGTGAAGCCCATGGACTTTTTGACGGTTCAAGCATCCCTTGCGCTAATAGCTTGTCAATTTTTTCGGTTACTACTTCTTCCACCACCCTTGATTGGTGGATCGGCCTTAAACTGATGGGTGGATGATCTCCAGTGTCCAGCCTATGAACCACCCCCAACGCGCATCCTAAATCATGGTCGTCAACAGAAAAAATCTCTTTATATTTATGAAATAAAGTGATTTCCCTACCCTTCTGTGGTTCCAACAGCCTCATTAATTCATCACGTGATACAACTGCCATTACACTGTACTGTGGTTTGAAAGGCAGACCAAATTCCTCCAGCGACCCATCTTCATGAACCAAAAGAACCTCCTCAATGAGAATTAAGTGTAAGTAAGCCACTATTTGGTGGCGGCGGATATGCAGTGGTACCGTTTGTAATTTGCAAGCAAAACTTTGATCTCCCCTTGCCCTGGTAAAATAATGCCTGGGGTCACGTGAGGCTCAAACCGTGATTGCTGATATGGCCCAATAACCTCCCCATAGAGACCGTCTGTAATTTCAATCACCAAGTCGGTGTTCAATATAACTTGATGCCCAGATGGAATGGATATAGGTCCATCAGCTCTAAGCGGCAACCCTTGATATTCATATATCTGTTTAGGAAGGGCCTGGGTTTTGCCTATAACTGATGGTAGCGCACTGGAATTATTCCATTGCTATAAGATAATCTAATACTCCCCATATGCACCAGATCATTTGGTACTCCGTTAGATAGTGAAGTGGACTGGGATTCGCTGACAATTTTTCAAAAGTCTCATTCACATATCAATAACAGCCCCATAGTGCCACAAGAAGGCAGTTCCAATTAACAGAACATAATATCTATTTGATAACACTATAGCTGGAGCTACCATGACAATAGAACCAAACCTCAGTGGAAGTGACTATATGCTCCCTCAGAGACCGTATTCTCCACTCAAGAAGTGCCATATACCATCTGGTGTTTTACATCTGGTTTTAATATTAACCTGGCCACCAATTTGGTGGAGACTATGTTGACAGGGGCACCGGTATCTATGATAGCATGAACTTGAGTCTTAGCTACAACCAGGTCACAGTAAGTACATTCAGAGTAGGATGAACCTTGACTATTAATAACATGGACATCTAAAGAGTCCCTGTTTTTAAGGAAACACACAATCCCCTCACCAATTCTGGGGTATTAGTTTATAATAGTTTTGACTGGAAGAGTGACGCTTACTGCTTGCAAAAATGTGCATCCAAGGAGGGGTCTAACTTTTCAGGGGTTACATGGTAGAACATTTGACAGGCATATGTCTCAACATGCATCTGAGACCCCTTTCCACCATACTCGCTGACTGTACTTGTATCAAATCATTCACCCCTCCAACTAGCTGCTGATATAAAACTGACTCATTGTGCAAGGAGACTTCTGCTTAATAATCTAATTTTGGTTCAGGTGAGACATCTTGGTTTGGTATATGGAGATAAAGAGTCCATTCTCTACTCCGCTCTGACTTTTCCCTGGCTGTACTGTCCCAGCTGTACACAAGAGACCAGTTGTTTAGGGCACCATTGTGCCAGATGCCCCTTGCGACTGCATTTAAAACAGCTAACCCCATAGTGCTCATATCCCTGATTAATGTGATACAAACCATGATGAGAGTTAAGCTGGAAGTGATCAGCCTAAACAGGTCTAGGGCGATAGTTGGCCCAGGGACAATTAGCTGGAATGAGTTGGACGTTTAACTGCTGATGATAACCTGGTGAAATCTGCACTGGACTGCCAGTGTTCCCCAAATATGATGATTCAGCAGTTACAGCAGAAGGACTCCACTCGGCATTAGGTGGAGGGAAGTTGGCTGATATTTGGTGCAAAAACTGAACAAGTTTAAGCAAAGGTACATCTTCATCCAACAGGGTGGCTATAACGTTACGTAACTCACGGTATGGCTTCACAGCAGAATTTATTGCAATACACACTTCCGCTTCAGATAAAACTCCAGCCCCAATTAGCATGTGAGCTTCTGCTGTAAATTGATCAGCAAATGTGGTGAGGGTTTCATTCCGCTGAAACTCAATAGTCAAAAATTTGGCCTTCCACTGCAACATCTTTGCAGTTCCTCCAAACAACTGCAGCACTGTTTCTTTGACTTCTTGGTATATAAGGGAGCTGCTTGGAAGATAACAGACGACTTGATCAGCACTTATAGCATCCAAGGAAGAAATCAACAGTTTTGCTCTTTGTTGATCCAAGACTCCTTCAGTTGCAATCTAAAATCTCTTAAAGTACCCATAAAAATTCCCTTAGCAATCAAATGGTGCAGCTTATTGCAGTAGACTTCCTGGAGCAGCTCATCTTGCTTTTTAAGCACAGCATCCAATGCCAGTTTCAGCTCCACATAGGCAATTTGAGGAAACATGCTGGCAACTGAGTTTTTATCATATTTTAACTGATCAATGGGCCCCCTGTAGTGAGCGCCAATGTTGTAAAATCAGCAGTATGGGAGGGATACACCAAAGGGTTTTTGACACAGGGTTTGACCCACTGAGAAGCTAGGATCAACAATGTGAGGATCGTTGTCCTGAGAATAAAATGATAGACGTATAAAAGAAATATGGAGCACTTGCTCCCAAAACTCTTCTTTATTAATATATCTATTACAGGTGATCTCGCTGTTCCACTAATCTTCAAACTATAAAAAACCTAACCTTCCTTGATCACCTCATCCTGCTTATATCATAACAATTTTGGATGATACTACTTACACAGCTTAGTAACTCAATTCGCCGTATCTCATTGGTTACGTCAATTCTTCATTCGTTAATCTCACGACGCCCAATTTGAGGCGATTTACCAACAATCCAATATCGCCTAATCTTGAGGCGCTCAAATTGCCATTACTCATATCAATCTCGGCGGATCCATCCATCCTGCCCTCATGACCAAGGGCTTATCGTCCAGTCATATCAGAATTGCAACAAGCGAGATAGTAATTGCCATAAGGTTTGCATAGGGTAAGCCCGCTGAGTAACCAGATGGATGATATGAAGATCGCCAATCCTAAAATTTTAGTAGAAATTTTAAACAATAATAAAAAATGCAATCTCTTCAGCCACACCACTTTATTTAGTATAACATAAATAGAAGACTTTTTCTTCTTGCATTTAATCTTTCTACCAAAACCCTCTCCTCTCTAACCTTCTTGTCACACTTATATATTCAAAACTTCAGTTGATCCCAACCATTAGGCTTATTTTCTTCATCTTTGTCACCTTGTAATTAGTTTAATCTTATAGCTGAGAGGCTTTTGAAGAATCAAATTTCTTAAATTAAACATCGCCTTATTAACTTAGTTTGAGGTGATTTAATAATTAATCATCTTGAGTTTGACATCATTGTATTGCCTTAGTTTGAGGTAATTTAATAATTAATCTTCATAAATATGACATCGCCATCTCACCTTAGTTTTACGCAATCTAGTAAACATCCTTTTACCCAGTTTTGGCCAACATTAACCAATCTGCTGTGGCTATTTTGGTTTTTTGTCCAGTCATATCAATTTATTAACATTATACCCCTTGACTGGACGATATGTCTGCTATTGCTTATACAGCCAAAGGAACTTTGCATGCACTTAATTATTGATTTGACCAAACGTGGGATCCTTGATAGTGTAGGCGTTGACAGCCGTTTGTTCAATTACTTCAAATGGACCAATCCAGATGCTGGCCAATTTATACTTTAGACAGAACCTAAGCTGTTCATGAAATAAAACCACCTCTCCTTGTTTTAACTGAGCTAGCCCGCCATGCCATACCTGATTGGTGGCCTGATTCTTTATCTTTTTGGCCAAGCTGAAATAGTACACTTCAGTTTGCAGCTTGAATAAAGTGTTTTCCAGGTTGGTCAAGTAATATTGTGGATCTACTCCACCGTCGTCCTCTAAGCAGAAGTAAAGTGATGCAGGCAGGGTGAGATGCCTTCCATAAAGCAGCTGAAAAGGATCTTTCCAGTTGCATAGTGATAACTGATGTTATAGGCAAAAACGGCGGTGGACAGGAGGGTACTACAATCTGGTGGTCTATCTGTCACCATTTTCCTAAGTATATTCATAAGCGTTCCAATAACCCTTTTGACCATTCTATTAGACTCAGGATGATATGGGGTTGTTTAGAGAGCGCAGATGGATATTAAAAAGTTCAACTTGGGGAGAATGTGTGAGGTGAAGGCAGTTCCATTGTTGGCGAGGATGAATTGTGAACAGCCATGCCATTGGATTATGCATTACTTTATGAACTTGGCAACGGTGACCGCCCCCAAATCTCTTATTGCTATTGCCTCCACCACCCTGATTAAATAATATATGGCTACCAAGATATACTTGGAGTGATTTGTGCCTGTTGGCAAAGGGCCCACGACATCAATGGACACCATGTGCCATATGAACTGGGACTTCACTAACCAATAGGATGTCTTCTGGCAAAATGGCTTTTCTATTTGACATTGATACCAACAAAAAATCACTTCAAGCACATCAAAGTGCATACTCTCCCAATAGTAGCTAATTCACAAAAACTTTAATGTTTTGTGTAACTTTCATGATATACAGCCTTGTGTGCACTCAAAATAATGGCCAGTCAAGCAGAGGGTTTTGGAAAACGTAGCATATTGTCACCAATCCAAATTGTATAGCTCCCCCATTTTTCCAGAACGCATTGGCCATCATCCCATCTAGTGCCCAAATAACATGAGGCAGTTCATCCTCATATCTACCATTGGCCATTTTCATACAGAAAATTTCCCAAATCCACCATTACCGCGATTGTTGGTAATTGAGATAAGCAGTCATAATTTTAGTGCTTTGCGCCAGGATGGTGAAGTATTTCAAAATTGTAGACCTGAAGCTTGAGGGCCAATCAAGCAAGGCGCGCCTCTGGCTCATAAAAGATTTTGCGATAAATGTAACGAGGTGTGATCAGTATTGACCTTGAATTTTACTCCGTGAAGGTATACACTGAACTGCTTATATGTATAGATCACAGCTAGATACTCCCACTTGGTTACGGTGTAATCTTGTTCAAGTTAATCTAAGATCTGGCTACAATACGTGACAGGGTGCTCCACACTATCATCATCCTTCTGAGATAATACCGCCCCTACAATGAGAAAAAGATTCCATTTTCACAATAAATTCCTTTTAGAAATTAGGGTATCAAAAAACTAGCTACTAGCCAATGAAGTCCATAAAACGTTGAAAGCGTTTTGACAACGTTCAGTCTAGTCAAAGGTGGCGTTTTTATAAGCTTAAAGAGTGGCGCCCCAATACAGCTGAAGTTATGAGTGAACTGCCGGTAGTACCCAATTATCCCCAAGAGCACCTGGATGTCCCGCTTGTTACATGACCGAGCCATCTTACATACAGCTTCTACCTTTTCTGACTGAAGTCTGAGCCCTTTGGAATCTTCCACAAACCTGAGGTAATCCAATTGCTCTTTGAAAGATTGACACTTTCAAGTTTTTATTTTTATGTTACTTTGGTAAAACGGCGAAAAAGCGTGTTTAAGTGGTCTAGATGCTCTGTGAACGTCCATGAGAACACATGATATATTCAAGATAGACTAGAACACAGGACAGCTTCAGGTCACCTAAGTTAGTGTCCATAGCCCGCTGGAACTTAGCTAAATCGTTACACAACCCTTGGGGCATATGCGTAGGCTGGAAAAGCCCTTTTGAGGTGATTATAGCACATTTCTCCTGTTCTGCAAAAAAGAAAATGAAATTTGCCAGTACCAAGATATCAAGTCCATAGCAGAGAAATAGTTGGCACCACCCAGCCAATCCAGAGTGGCATCAATTTGCAGGAGCGGATACAAATTTTTTTCATTATGCTATTGAGCTTCCAGTAGTCAATTACTACCCAGTTTGTGCCATCCCTCTTCTTAAAAATTAGCACCGGTGACGCCCAGGGATTTTTTGATGTCTCTAACATCCCCTATTCAATCAATTTATCTATCTCATTTGATACAACTTATTCCGCAGCACCTATGCAATAGATAGGCAGTGACTAAAATGGGAGGATGATTCCCATGTCTAACTGATGCACAATACGTGCATATCCCAAATAGTGGTTGTCAGATGCAAAAATGCTTTGGTATTTTTCAAACAGGTCTAATATATCTTTCTGTCCATCTGACAGCCCAGTTAGGGGCTCACATGGAACCACAGCCATTACGCTGGATGAGATTTTTACAGGTAGACTGAGGTCCTCAGATAGACCAAACTCATGTATATGGTGAGCCTCATCAATAGGAGTCAGGTTAAGCTAAGCCACCATTTGGCCTTTGAACCATCATATACTCCTCCTGTAGGTTTTCTAATAATACATCACTTCCCCATACCCTGGTAACAGTAGTTTAGGAGCCACATGGGGTTCAAGCTGCAATTGCTGGTAGGGCCCCATAATTTCATCATATATTCCTATGGGGATTTCTATTTTGAGCTCCGTCTCTACTATGACCTGATGCCCAGAAAGTATATATAAGGCTGCAGCCCATAGTGAAATACCATTATACTAATATATTGGTTAGGAAGAGCTCTGATTCTTCGCTTCATCCACAAATTCAAACAGAAATTATTACATTGTTATTTGTGAGATTAATTTGACTGGAGCAAATGTAGTCCTTTGTGACTCGCTGAAGTAAAATAGATGAGGATCCAATGCCCCTAAATCTTGAAGGTTTCCTCTTCCATATTGACTACTGTCCCAAATTGCCACATGAATGTGGCCCCAATTAACATGTCATAATCATTATTAGGCAGAACCATCACTGGGGCAGATGTGCCAAATGACCTGAAACTCAGAGGCAATGTGCTGTATGTGCCCACTAACACAGTGTTCTGTGCCCTACCGGTCTAAAACACTATTCAATGTTCCACATCAGGCTTCAGTGGGATCTTAGCCACTAGCTAAAAGGATATTATATTGATGGAGGCGCCAGTATCTATAATTGCTCAAATTTTGGTATTTTCTACAAAAATGTCACAGTATGTACACTCTGACTAAAAAGAACCGTTGGTGTTTATCACATGAACATCCAAGGGCTTATTGTTATTGAGAAAAGTGATAATACTTGTTCCAACATGCGGATACTCCTGAATAATTTCTTTCTACCGACATTGCAACATTTACACCCTCTAATGTGGCAACATCTGCGGAGGTTCTGGCTTCACCCACAACGTTATGCTCAAAAATTTGCCATATGTGCGTTATTTGTACATCTCAGTGAAACTCCAAGTCTGTATTCTTCCAATTTAGCACTAGTTTTGCCCAACCCAAAATGGGAGCCGCCACGCATCTTTATTTGCAAATGGTCCATAACAAAGTGATTATTAGAAATAAAAAACCTAATATGGCACCTCAGCTAACAGCCTAGGAAGCCATATCGAAGGTGAGGATGCTTTGGGAATCCTTTGTCTGGCACCCACTTTAGCTGGTGGACCATGGCGGACAACATTGGGGTAGGAGCATCAGCGACATGAGGCATAATGATGTATAATTGGGGGTTTTCTTCGTTTATAAGGCTGGCAGTGTCCATTGCCACAACGTATTGAGCAAGTTGATGCTCAACAAAATTGATGAGAGCAAGCACACAAGTGAATGAAATGATGCGCCAGAAGGTTTTGGGATAATTGGGGTCAAAAAGAGAAGTTTTTGCTGCATCAATGCAAGCGCGGCTCACACCAAAAGCAAGCTTCTCAATTTCATACTTCGCATCTTCCTCAAAATCATGGGGAAAATTGGGATGGGAATACCTTCAAAATGGGGCTCCATCACCCATGGAGTTGCTAATAAAGTAGGGTTCTGGCAGGGGCAGTTGCAGCCTCAACTGCCATTTATTAATATTTTATAGATAGGAAAACCGTTTTTTGGGCAAAAATGGTGGGGCTGCAATTTGGGAGGGTCAACAAAAACTCCTCCAAAGCAAAATCTCGTTTTAAATGGTACAGCTGTTCATCTTCACCAATCCATTCTAGAGCCTTAAATGGATTGGATTTGTCCAGCACTTGGCCAACCATAATTGAGGCAGTGGCAGGAGCTGATAGGCAACGTGCTGTTGACCATGGCAGCTCAGCTGAAACTGGTTCAGCCATCAACTCAGGATTCCAAATTTGGTTGAATTTTGATTAAAATTTATAAAATTTATGTTCTGATTGTCTGCCACTTTTGGATCAGCGCCAAATTGCCCTGAAGTTGGGGTTGGGAGGATTGATACCCATTAAAAACTATTGGGGCGAAATGGCCATGGGCTTGACGCCTAAGGAATGAGCGGTGGAAGTGGTGGAAGCAGAAACTGTGGGGCACTTGCACTTTGAGTGGTCAAGCTTGAAGCACATGAGGCAAATGGCGTGGCTGTTTTCAATGCGCACCCAGAATGGGTGTTCAGAGGCAGATCTGATCTCAGTGTGGGGGGATTTTGAGATGGGTATCACGATGAAATGGGCAGATTATCGCAAAGGCATGAGCCCAGCCAGATGATCTGCCCCATTTGGAACCATGAACTGCAAAATAGGGTCTGCGCCATATTGGCTAAACCCTTTGTGAGCTTGTGGCGGAGGCATTTTGGGGAGAGATCCAAATTAGTATTCTTTTTTTAGTACTAGATGGTTCCAAGTTAGTATTCTTGCTGTCTCCCTCCAGGGGGAGTTTGAGGTATCGCTGAGGGTTTTTAGTATAATAAATCATCAGGGTGAGTAACAAGGCTGACACAAAAAGACTTATTAGAATTATCAGGGTCAAACAAATTTGGATCAGCGTAGTTAGAGCACCCTATCTCTACTCCATTCTAACTTTTGCCTGTTCAAACGGAGCTGGAGGTAAAACATAGAAAAGTAGGTTTACTGGCAGCTGGCCGCATAATGGCCTCTCTGGACACACAAGAAGCAAAAATTCATATATGTTTTTAATCTCTGCATCACCCCAAAAAAACCCAGGTCTAAAATTAACTGAGGGATTATACCTTGACTGGAGGATGCACCAGGTGACCATAGTGAGACAGAAAAGACCTGCCAAAGTGTTGAGCGACTGAGTACTATCCAATAATTTATAGCCAAATTGTTGTTATCTATTTCCCAAAGAAAATTCTTTAATGGTCACAGGGGCTTTTTGTTCCATGTTGGGAGCACTAAAAGTGATGGATAAATGGTATAAAAAGAAGACACATTTGTAATGTTGCCGCATTTTCTTTTTGAATGAGGGCCATAGCATTATAAAGCTCCCAATATGGCTTAACAACTGCCATCATTGCAATGCCCACATTCTCATTACTCAAAATATCTGCTCTACTAGCAGGTGGGCCTCTTATGTGAATCACTCCACAAACTCCAAAGACTCGTTTTGTTGAAAGTGTATTGTTAAAAATTAAATTTGCGCTGCACCATCTTCATTGCACCCCAAACAGGCGGCACACAAATACCTTTACCTTTTAATATTTTACAGTGCTATTCTTAAGGTAACATATGACTTGGTCCACACTCTCAACATCCAGAGCAAACACCAACAGTTTAGCCCTATGCCAATATGAATTTCTCTCCACTGCAAATCCAAAAATACTTTAAAACATGTGTATGTTTCCATTGCAGCAAAGTGAAGGCATCTTGCCAATGCAGACCTCTCCCTCTCTATCAACACCACTCAATTTAAGCTCTGCACAGTGTAGCCACTATGTAGTATCAACCAAGCAGTCAGCAAGTTGGCTGTCTTGGCAAGCAACCAGGTGAAGTTGGTTGAAGGCCTTGTCAAGCTGATCTATTTAATCCATATTTATCTGCAAAAGCATTTTTTGAGCTTGGAGTAATGTATCCAAACAAAGTTTTAGTTCCACGTATTGAGATAACTCAATAAACTGAGTAATACTCCATTAAGGTGGTCCTGCTGCACCATTGCTTGGCGAATATGGAGCTTTCAGTGTGCTGATCAATGGGCCCCTGTAGTTAGCACCACTGTTATAAAATCAGCGATATGATTAATAACTAGCGTAAGGTTGCACAGGGGATAAGCCCACTGAGCAATCAAAGAGATGATGTGAAGATTGCCGGTCCTGAAATAAATGTAGTAAATTTAAACATTAATATGAAGCAATCGTTTTTGCAATACCACTTTATTTATTATACTATAATTAGCAGACTTCTTCTGCTCACAATCCCAGCTTTCTACCAAAAACTTCACCTCTCTAACTTTTCGTCACACTTATATATTTAAAACTTCAGTTTATCCTGACACTTGGTGTCAGGATTTTGCTGAATTATTCTGTTCCTGAAACTTTTACCCCAAAATTTTTATTAATAATATTGGAGGGGGACCTTAATAAAACTAATCATATCAAGTCTAAAAAGAACAATAACCTTATCCCAATCAGGTGATTTCAGAAGATTTCACCCAGCAATTGATTAGATCTGATATGACCCAAACTACTTCAAAACCTTTAAATATTCTTTCCTTTCAATAATGAAAAATAGGTCTATTTAAAACTTTATGATTACTAGCTTTTGTAATTTTTTGGAGATTCCATAAAGTAACTTCAAGACCTACCTAGGCTTTTGAAGTGTAATTTAAAACTTCAAAAAGTGATGCTCACTACAAGGAGCTCTGAGTTACTCCATTGTTAAAACGTCAATCACCAAGATGGATTCTCCTTTTTCGCCTGAAGAGTCTCAAGACCATGAGCAAGGCAGTATTTTATGATGGGTCCATTCCACTAGAACTAAAATTTCAAGGGTACCATCTACGTTGGAATTCCTTAAAAATTTTAAATTTTATAGGCTCAATTTAAGCTTTATTACGGCTTTTCAAGTACAGCCTGAGGTTATGAGAAAATTATTAATCAGATGCTTGATGGGGTCTAATTCCTGGAATCCTTTCTACTAGATCTCTAACTAATGCTGTACCCTCTACAATGAGAAATTTATATCAAACTTTTCAATTGCCAGGGATTGGTACCAAACAATATTTAACCCATTTTGTTCACCCTACTTTATACCACTTGTTACAAGTAGTAGGAATGCATCATCAAGGGATGCATAATTCATTAGAAAGTTTCCAATTTTTGAATAATTATGTTTCTGAGTTCTTCAAAGTCTGCCTCCAAGTTCAGTAAAGATATTTGCAATGCCATTATTAGTAAAATAAAATCTTATTAATGAAGTGCAACAACAAATTATTTAGTTTGATCACGGAATATATAGTTTTGTTGACTCACATTAATATAGCGAGCCCAGAAAATTCAGGTTGAATGGAGAGACACTTTTTCCAGACTCTCTAGCCATAATCAATTGGTGGAAGAGGCAATTAAAAATTGCCTCTTCCAATTGGAGCAATTGTAGTCTAAAGTTTAATTTCGAGTTAGTGAAGTAGAAAATTACTTGAGAACTATGGGTCCTCAAAGGGAACAAGGTCCTACTGGTGTTGAAGGACCTCGTAAACCACCTGGGGGTGAAGGACCACCTGGATCTCCTGAGGCTGATGGACCTCATGGACCCCTGGGTGCTGATGGCATCTAGGATCCCTTCAGCAAGCTGACACTCTTTTGAGCATGATTGACCGCTTGCGTGAGCAGTTTTATAAAGTTGTCAAGTAGTGAAATTAACTCCCAATGGGGTACCTATTGATCCCCTGTTGTCACTTCATTCCTTATCTGACGAATTGAATAATCTGGGTAAATGGGAAAAGGATACTGACATGCTGCTACAGGCCTGTGAATCTAAAGGTGATATGCTTCAAATGAAGATTAAAACTTTGGAACCTAAATACCATGCACAGCAGGAGCAAATTTTCGAGCTATCTCGCAGATTAGACAGAAAAAGTGGGGCATTCTGATATAAGTCATCAGATTAGTGAAATTTATACCAAGGGAGCTGGTTCCCATCCTCAATATTCTTCCCAAGCTTCTGACTCTAACTCTTATGTCTCCACTCAATTAGAACAACCTGGAGTGCATGCTTTAACAGCCAATGCTCCTATGAGTTTTTAAATTTGTATTCAAGGATAAGTACTCTCCTGGAAAAGCAGTGTCATCTCCTTCCTCTATTTATATATGAAGGCTCTAAGTGAGGCCACAGACCATCAAAAAATGAAGTATTTACCAAATTGTCTTACTCAATTAGCCCAAGGCATCATGATACCTCATTTGATGACTTGTTCTACTAGGTTCCAGGTTAAGGTAGCATTGATCAAAGAATTTGGGATTGAACAAAACTTAACCTCTCAGAAACAGGCTTTTATGGGCAATCAGAATCATTGAAATGAGACTATTAATGACCTCGCCCATCAGTTTTATTTGGGAGGCTCAGACTTTGGTAGCATGTGGCCAGCTAAGTTTGGGTGATGCTATTACTGCTGTTATGTATGCTTTTACTTCTAGGAATCAGATGCAACTCTACCTTATCAACGTAAAAAAGAACTTCAGAAATATTAGACATTAAGGAGGATTTGTTGTAATTGCCTCCTCAATTTACTGAAAACCCCAAAGTCTACAATTATCCAAAGCCTAGTCATCCTAAAGTATACGCAGTGCCTGAAAATGCTAGAGCTATTCTGTGTAATTAATGTCACTGATACTTCCATACTGAAGACCGTTGTTATAAAAAGGAAGCTGATGAAAAGAAAAAAAAAACAATAATATTTACCATCTGGATAATGATTTGAGTATGTAACAGGGACATCAAAACCCTGTGGAGTATAATAAAGATGAACATTCTTCCTACTTCTTGCCCTCCTTGATTGCTTTACCCTCTCAGTTTGGAAGTATAATCACCTATATTTATTTTTTTGAATAAAATAAATGTCAAAGCTATTATTGATACCGGATCTCCTGTGAATGTAGTTTCATCAAGAGGATTAGATTATTGCCCAATATTTAACAAAATGAAGAATATGTCACTGCAGGACCTCAGAGTACTTGATCAATTGGCGCTTTTTCGTCACTCCCCATTGGAAATTGGGAAATTAACTTCTTACTGTACCTGCAATTATCCCTGATAACTTGAGTTATGACCTACTCTTGGGACTCAATTTTTGCGGAAATTTGATGGAATCATTAATTACCCTGACTATTCTCTAACCCTTTTGGGGTATAGGGTTCCATTGCTTTTATCTGAAAATGCTCATATTAGACGTCAGGTATGTCTGTTAGAGAGACAAGATAGGTCCTATTCCATTCAGTATCATGTTGAAGGTCCTTAAGTAAAATTACCCCAAGACGGCTGATATAGAAGAATGGATGCCTATTTTCTCCTCTGAGAGTGTGATTATTCCGCCAAAATCTCAGGTTATTATCAATACCTTCTTACATTTTTCTATTCCCAAGGGTCATCTATCACAAATACAAGGCATTTCAAACCCTTCTGCTTAATAGACTTTGTCTTGTCCTGAGGTATTAAATTATTCATATTCTGAATTGTTACCTCTTTTATTGGCAAACCTTACCAATGACCCAAAAATGGTAGATCAAAAAATGCAATAGCTTATGTCAAATTATTGCCTCTATCTCAAATTTATGACAGAAAAAACTAAAGGAAGTCTACAAAGACTTTGGGCTGGAAACTAATCAGGAGATTCTTACTTTGGGACCAGCAATAGGGAAACACCTTCCAAAAGAACAGGAGAAACAATTACTTAAATTACTAGAATACTCCAACATATGTTAAGCATAATTACAATTTTGGTAAAATAAAGTGAGTAATACACATCGTTGAAACTGGAGATCACCTTCCTATTTGTGCCAAACCCTATCATAAGTCAAAAGCGGAGGAAGCACAGGTCACCAAAGAATTGCATCAACTATTGGAGATTTAATTATTAAAGCCCTATAACAGTCATTGGGCCTCCCCGTTGCTACTGGATAATAAAAAGGATGTTTCCCATCAGCTGGTTATGGATTATCGCAGATTAAAAGATTTATCTGTCAAGATAGTTACCCTTTTATAAAGGATCAATTATTCCCTCTGGTTGTTAGCTGGCTCAACCTATTTTTTGGCAATGAACTTAGCCAGCGGGTACTGGCAAATTGACCTAGCACCAGAAGACTCAGCTAAATGTGCCCTAATATCTAGTGAGTGCTTATTTGAACCAACCCATATGCCACAAGAGTTGAGCAACGGACCAGCAACATTCCAAAGAGTCATGGATAGTATGTTACGAAATTTAAAGCTGACCTGTGTTCTAATATTTGGACAATATTACTGTGGTTTCAAAAACATTTACTGAGCATCTGGATCATTTTAGAAGACGTTTTTAGACATATTCAGATTTCTCTACTAAAGTTTAACCCCTTAAAATGTTCATTTTTTAGAAGGAAATGTAGTTCTTAGGTCACCAGGTTTTTTCTAAAGCGATTCAACCACTTTTGGATAAAATCAAAGATATTAATCAAATGACACCTCCTACCTCCTTGTAGGACATACAAGTCTTCCTTGTTATGGTCTGATACTATCGTCATTTTATACCCAAGTTTGCTGATATGAAAGAGACCTTATCCATTTATTACAAAAAGAGTGCCATTTGAGTGGAGATCAGCTCAGGTACAGTCTTTTAATACTCTCTGAACTGCCCTAACTAAGGTACCTGTTTTGATCCATCCTCAATTTGATAAGCCTTTTATTCTGCATACTTATGCAAGTAATGTAACTATTCAGGTTATTTATTTCAGTGTGATGAAGAGCAGATTAACCATTCTGTAGCGTTTTACAGCAAAACTTTATCCAAAGAAGAGAAATTACAGCGTAACTGAGCGGTAGTGTTTAGATGTAATTTTAGCAATCAAACACTCCTGACCCGTCCTATATGGCAACCATTTTACTGTTGTTTCTGAACATTATTCTTTAGATGGTGCAGAATATGAGGGATTCTGATGGGCGAGTAGCACGTTTGGTCCTAAGACTACAAAATTACGATTTTTCATTTGTACATCGCTCAGGTACCCAACATCAAAATTCTGACAGCCTATCCTAATTGCCAATGATGACTTTGTATTCTGGAAAAAAGGAACGATTATATTATAAAATATGACGGCCTGAGTTGTAAGCTCAAGAATCTAAAAAAGATTGTGCCTTTTTAAAACTATTACTAAATATACCATGACTGGGATGGATCTTTGTATAAGAAGGTCAATTAAAAGTGGTTACCCTTTTTGCACCCAAATTCAAGATACCACACTATCATGAAAGACACGGACAAGCAGGCCATAGTAGTTTAAGGAAAACCCAAGAGTGGATAAAAACCTGATACTATTGGAATAATATGACTGAAACCATTTGAGAGACACTTAACTCATGTCTCATCTGTAAAAGTCATGGCGCAACCAACCCTACTTATCAGCATCAAGTGATTCCTTCAACTAAGGCGTTTGAAGTGGTAAGTATCAATGTTATAGGACCTTTTCCTTGGGGGTTACATGGACACCAGTATATTATCATGGCTGTCAACCATTTAACTAAATGGGTTAGGGCCATATCAATTGCTACTCCCTCCGCTAAGCCAACTGCCTTGTTCCTTTACCGTCAAATCATCACTCAACATGGGTGTCCCAAAGTACTTATGTTAGACAATGTAATTAATTTTACTTCTCAACTTTTACAAGAATTTTCAAAGTTATTCAATACCGCCCAATGGTTTTCGTTCATTAACATCTGGGAACTAATGGGGCCATTGAGCGAGTCAATGGAACTTTAGTCTCTATTTTAAGGAAGATGGCCTTAACAGATCCATCTTGGTGGAACTTTATTCACCTCGTGCTTTGTTTGCTTACAAAACAAGTTATCATCATTTTATCAATATGTCACCCTTCAAATGTATTTATGGGCGAGACCCCTCAGTTCCTTCAAGTGTTCAAGCAATACTCAAGAAATTATACTAGAAAAATCTGAATTAGTTATGAAAAATCTAGCTAATGAGATTATTCACCTTCAAGCTCAAGCTACTTAATTAATTGAAGTAACCACAAAAAAGGAGACTCAAAAAAGTAACCAACATAGACCTGTTTTGCCTGAATATCAAATTGAAGATTATGTTATGTACTACCACTCCTAGCCTGGTAGATGAACTAAGAAGATGGAATCTATCTGGTCTGGTCCTTATCAAGCTATATTCCAAAAGGTTTAGAATATTCAATTGTCATGTAGATACAGGTATAGTTGAAAATCATATCCACCCTAGATTTTTGAGGATTCATCCTCCTCCGCAATAAAATCTTAATGGGGAAGTGTCAGGATTTTACCAAATTCTTCCATTCCTTAAATTTTTACACCAAAGATTCCACCAATATTATCAGAGGTGGAACTCAATGAATCTTATCATATCAAGTTTAACAAGAACAATCACGCTTATCTTGATCAGTGATAATAGAAGATTAGATTGCTCAGCGATTGATTAGATCTGATAAATCCTGAAATACTTCAAGACCTATAAATATTAAATCCTTCTGATAATAGGTCTATTTACAACCTTATAATTACAATCTTTTGTATCCTTTTTGGAAATTCCATAACATAACTTTGAGACTTACCTGCCACTTTTGAAGTGTAATACAAAACTTCAAAACTTGGCTTAGACTTTTATTCTCCATCACATTGTAATTGTTTTAGCCTCATAGCTGAAAGGCTTTGGCAGAATAATTATTATTGAATAGGACATCACCTTATAGCTAAGTTTAAGTCGATTTAATAATAAATCTTAAGTTTTGATATTGTCATATTGCCTTAGTTTGAGGTGATTGATTATTAATCTTCTTATGTTTTACATTGTCATATAACCTTAGTTAGAGGCGATTTGATAAATAATATTCATAATTTTGACATTGCCATATTGCCTTAGTTCGAGGCGATCTAGTAAACATCCTATTGCTCAGTTTCAGCAGAAATTAACCAATCTACCATGGCTATTTAGGGCTTATCATCCAGTCATATTAAATTTTCAACATACCTTTTGACTGTATGGGAGGAAGCAGCTTTAGACAAGTGGGTTAAGGATCAATTAGCTGAAGAGCCATATTCAGTTTACCTCTCCAAGAAAGAAACCACTTCTTTTGTAGAGAAATCAAATGGAAATTTATTCCCATGCATAGATTATATGAACTTAAGCAAAATCCCAGTACCAGATTTGTATCCCATCTCAGTGGTTTTATGTATTGCTCACTCTTATAAGAAGACTAGAGTCTTCTCCAATCTGGATTGCTTAAACGCGGTTAATTAAATCCATATCAAATAGAGCCAGGAGTGGCTCACCGCATTCCAAACCAGAAAGGGAATCATACAGTTTTATATTATGCCTTTTGGGCTTAAAAAAGTGCCTTCAATTTCCAACGTTGCATAGATGCGGCCTTGGGGACCTGCTGGGTGTATGTGAGGTGGCTTACATGAATGATATTCTGGTGTTTTCCCTGATCAAGAATCTCATGCATACACTTGTGGCATGTGGTGGAGCATTTGAGGGCAGCAAACCTTACGCTAAAAATCAGTAAGCGTGAGATCTTCATGTCCCAGGTCACCTTCCTTGGAAACGTCGTGTTTGAAAAAGGCCACATGATAACTTCAGATAAGGAGAAGGAGATTTGTATGCTGCTCACCTCAACTTCAGTCATGGAACTAAGGAGCTTTTTGGGTACATATACATTCCTTAAGAAATTCACGCCAATATTTAAGATGGAGTGCCTTTATATCACAAGTGGAGCAAAAGTGCTCCAGTGGTCCTCTGTCCTGCAGGATGCCTTCAAAGCATAAAAAGTCATCCTGCTGTCTACTATCATCCTTTACCATGTAGATCCATATAAAGGGTTTATTGTTGCTACTTATTCTTCCAACTTTGCAATAGCAGCTGCCTTGCTACCGGTATGCAAATGTGGAATAGAGCATCCTGTGGAGTATTTTTCTAGTAAAATATTCTTACCAGAGTTATACTAAGCCATTCTTGACAAAGTGTTATTGGCAGTGGTAGAGGTGCTGACATATTGGAACATAATTTACATGAGTCATCCCAGCCATTCTTCATTTGTACAAATCACCGTGCCTTGTTTTACTACCATGCTCTTCATGTCCTGACCCCACGGCAAACTGTTGGCATGAGACCTGGCCCAATTTTTGTTCTACTTGAGTTTACGAAGGGCAAGGAAAGTAATTTGGCGGATAATTTGAGGTAAACCCCCGATTTAGCTTCAGATCCAAAGGAGGTAGAGGTACACAATACCCACTTAATGATTCTGCCAAGTAAGATTATACCCAACATCCCTCTCCCATGGCTTGCGTGCCAGCGCTTGTTCCTCTGGAAAATGCGGAGGAATATGGTATGTTCAAAATATAGTTCTTTCAAACCCTTGTTAACAGAGTATACTATGGTATTAGCCAAGAGCAGGTTCATAGGGACATTAACAGGGGTTACCGTGTGATGGTTATAATGGTGTGGCTTCAGGGTTGCTTATGGGTCTCTGAAGGACCACTTCGGCTGAGAATCATCCAGGACCATCATGATGGGATCACTGTTGGGCACCTGAGAAAGGTGAAGACCTTTGAGTTGATTCACCACACTTAAAATTGGAAGTATATAGCCTCACAGGCTGCCAGGTATTATAAAGGAGTGCCTGGTTTGCAACTGGATGCTAAATCGCCAGCCCTTGAAGGTTGTTGTTACCAGTTCAAAAGGCTGAAGGGCCCTGGACTTTCTTTTTAGTAGATTTCATTGTGGAGTTACCTGTATTTGAGGGCTACGATGTCAACATGGTAGTGGCGGACCATTTTACAAAGTTCACTCATTCTATTCCCTGTAGAATCACAGTAACTGCGGCGGAGATGTCTGAGCTCTTTGTGTCTCATGTGTTTTCCCTTCATGGGTTGCCTCAGAAGATAATTAATGATCATGGACCCCAGTTAATCTCTGTATTTTTTTAAAAGTTGTCTAAAAATCTTTGGATTTGTCCCTGTCATTCTACTGCCTATCACCTCAAATCAGATGAGCACTCTGAACTAGTAAATCAGTGTCTGGAACAGTTTATGTTGTTTTACGCTGCCGCGTACTATTCAGACTGTGCTTCCCATCTTCTCATGGCCCAATTTTGCTTTAATAACGCCCAACATGCATCCATCAGTTGCTCCCCATTTTTCGCCAACTATTGGTTTAATTAACTTTCAACATGGAACCCTGCTTTTGATCAAAAGAGGATAGGTGATGGACTTTGCTCAGACTATCAAGAAAGTACACCAGGGGGTTACCACGAATTTAGATACAGCTATGAAAGCTTATAAGGAGAATGTGGATGTAAAGAGGCTGGTAGGTCCTGCTTACAAGGAAGGGAATCATTATTCTCGATTATAGAAATATCCCAATCAAGCAACAAACAAAAAACTGGGACCAAAGAGGATAGAGCCTTACCGCATTATCTTAAAGGTGGGTCACGCTTCTACCAGTTGGTTTAACCCTAATCATTCCAGATCTTTGTCATCTTTCATGAAATTAAGCTGCGTTGTTTGAGGGCCCCCTCAGAGACTCCAGAGGCTTATCTCGTTGATGGAGCGCCAGGGAAAGATTGGAGGAAATTGTAGCATGTCGCCATATAAGAAGAAGGCTTGAGTACCTGGTATTCTGAAAGGATTTGATGCATCTAACATTTGGTTACCAGTGTGCCTGCGCCCATGTACAAGAAATAATTGCGGTTTTCCATGAGCGTTTCCCTGAGGCAGCAGGACCCAAAACTAACCAAAATATTGCCGCCATTAAGCTAGCCCCTGCCCACAAGAATTTACCTGGCCGAAGATCCTGGAGGGGGGTGAAGCCCCAACAGAATGTAAGTTCTTGTCATGGTTACATGACAAAATTGAGGGCACTGACTGTAGAGATAAGGCAGGGCGTGAAGAGTCTAGGAGGTAAAGTTGGAAGGCCTCGCAGAGCTGAAGCATACCCTGGTACAACGCTGGGTAAAGGCAAGCTATGCTCAAGTTGGTCTTGGGAGTGAGTGTGATGGTCAGCCCAGCGCTACATAAAGGGCGTTAAAACGCTCTAGCTCTGTTCTTAAAAAGACAGTTTGTTACAGTTGCTTGAAGAATTAAATTTTAGTCCCGTTTGATTTACAATATTGCCAAATATGAGAGAATTCAGCTACAATAAATAATTTGAGTTTTTACTTACTTGAGCTACAGAAATATTTCTGATGGTAGAGTGCGCTTATTGGTTTGTTTAGGCTTAATACCTCTCCCATAAATTGATGATTCACCCTTGTGTTTATTAATGATTTCTTGAGACAACCTTCTTTGTTAGTTAACTTGCTTAATAAACCCCCATTAGTTTTACGTTTTTTGTGCATGTTTGGGAGACCAGTACGTGGACCTCTTTGAGGAGGTCTCTGATAACATAAGACACTTTATTTTATCAAAATTAACAACGAATCTGGTGCACACCTGGGCCATCCTGGTCCCCTCCATATCGCGGCACCCAAGCATAATGACACCAATCTTCGCTTGGTCATGGACTTCTCTTTGGGTCCAACCAAATTTGTCGATTATTTGTTAACTAATGATATATTTGTGTTGTATACCCTTTCCCTGGGTCGCCTCTGCTCTGACACCTTCCAAGGTGACAAGTTCCCACTTTTATTAGCGACTAGTTTCCTCGTGGTTTGGCTGTGCATCCCGTACCACCTAACTGGGAATGAGAGTTTACAGAAAGTCTCTTGACACATATTGCGAAAAATTGCCACTTCCGACCATCTAAACTAGGTTAATTCTTGCTTAGTGCCCTTATAAGATTGTATCAGTTATCACCAGATCCTCAGTATGTCTCCATTCCGCGTTCTATGTGGTCAATATCCAGGGTACCCTCTCTCCTAGCTATAGATGTCTTTTCTGCTAAGACTGATGATGCTGACAAGGCCATGAAGAGGTTGGCCTAACACATCACCCATTTACAATATGACGCTATGACCGATTTTGCTAAAACCGTCACCTAAGAGGGCCAAGCAGCTAATGAGCTTAGACCCCTCAACCCTCTTTTCGAATACCAGATTTAGTTTTATATTATCATATCTGTATCACTTCCATAAGCAAGAAGCTCAGGTCCATTTGGGAAGGACCTTTCATTGTCACCTACAAGAGGGGTGATGAATATTCTATCAAGCTCTTGCTTCTGGATTTACCATCAACTTAGTACATGGACGGTCCTAAGCCTCTATTCGCCCCCCAACATCTTGAAGGGAGAAATGTTGGACAATTAGATGTATGACTAGATTTAAGAATATTCTTATGCCAAATATTCTAAGAATAACAAAAGAACGCGCCTTATTCTCAGCAGAGTCGTCTCAATTGGTGTAATAGTTTTGCTCCTAATATTCAGCCAAAAAACTCTGATCAAGCGGATGAAGTTACTTTGAACCTCTGGAAGAATAGGCAAACTGACTTGGAAGTCTGCCCATGCACCAGCTTGACTTTGGTGCAACTTCCTAAGAGAAAACAGCCCTTTTTATAGCTTTAGAGGTGTTTTAGAGGGACAAAATTTTTTGTCTGCCTATCATCAACTAGAAAATCCAGTAATCAGCCAAACCAAAAATATTACCAAGATGGCTGATTGGCGACAGTATATCAGGTATTAACCACATGATTGCGTCATCCCAGCCATTGGCCTAACATCTAAAATTAAACCCCATTGAGAAAAATGCTTTCCAAAGCTCTGATAGGCTAAATTATTATTTAGCTAAATTGAGACACCCTCTGCTTAACCTGAATTCCATTGAATTTCACTATTAGCCTTGGAATAGTGTAACTACTAGGAGGCGTAAACCTAATAATGGTTCACTTCTTGCTCCCAATTTTTCATGTTAATAAATAACTAAGCGAGAATAGATTTGTGATATATATTTCAACATTAAATAAAAACCATATTCAAAGAGTTTTAACACTCCTGTGACTGCTTTATTGCTTAAATTTTGTGCAAAAACACCTGAGAGCCCCTAAATGTGACAGGATTCTAAAAGATGGTACTAGTAAACCAGCGTTCATTGATTGCTTGAAATATGTTCTCATTTGTTGCTCTTTAACCTTCAATTTTGAGATAGTTTTTGGACCAGTTAGGGATAGCATCACTTACATCAATAGGATGACTCCAAGCTTTCATTTGTCCATAGTTTGAGTTTGATTTAGAAAAGAAATCACTATAAGCATCAAATTAAAATTAAAAACTTTTAATGAGCTTTGAAAGTTATCTTATCTAAAAATATAAAATTTTATTATAGTGCAGATAAGGGTGTTGGTAGTAATACATTTTCATCATAGTACATATGTAATGAATACTGACAGTATTATCATTTAGAACCAGCTACCTTTTTTATTTCTTAATGTTTCTTTACAAATTTTTTTGTTAATAAGATTTCTCATAAGAACATTGGCAAGCAGTTGGTGGCTGTATCAATATTCCAGGTAAGACTCAAGAACCTGGGGGCTAATCCATTTATACTTATTATACTTAAATAAGCAATGCCTGAGGAACTTTATGGTAATCTTAGTATCTTTACTCGTTGTTAGGATTTAACAACTTTTCTATATAATAGGAGGATTTTCCATTATAAGCATCTACAGAGTCATGTAAGATTTTTATAATCGTCCTGAGGTAGCATATTGTAGAGATAAAGCAGAAGTAGTGTACTCAACCAGAAAATAATATTTTTATAGCTGAAATCTTATTTATTTAAACTTAAAGGAACTTCATAACTTTTTTTACTAAGCATCACTTTTCAAAAATCAATTCAGCCTTGAAATTTAGCTCCACTAAAGATATTTACGAAAACTATTAGCAAATATGGCGGGAAACCCCGCAAAAGAACCCGCGGGCTCAGCCAAACGAGCCAGCACCACCCCAAACGAAGCAACCCTCAGTTACCCACCTCAGGGTCAACCAGAATCACCCGCTCTCAAGAAGCAGCTGTGAAAGCAGGCACCACCCCCAACCTGGAGCTACTTCAACTAGCGCCAGTTCACCTGATCGCACTTCTGAAGCCTGCACGCCCAACAGCTCTGCATGCGCTGCCTCTCACCAAACCTCTGGGCCCCCTCCAACCAAGGAGGCCATAACCCATGCTGTTTTAATGGCGTCTGCTCAGTTATATGCAACTCAGTCCAACCATTCATCCACCTCCCCCATTGTGTCAGCTAATTCAGCCCCATCTATTATTGCTGACGCCGTGTTTCTGGCTCCCCCATGAGGGGCGATACCCAGCTACTTGGCCCCAAACCCTCGGATGTAAGGTTGGATTAGCCTCACATTCTGGTTCACTAAGCACCAAATTGGGACAATATTCTCTTCCCAATGGGGATTCAAATGGTTCAGATTTGGAACTTCACACCAGTTCCAATCTCACCCGTCCCATTTAAACCCCATAATTGGCACTTATTAAGTCAACACTTTATATCCATATGCTGAAAATGACCAATTCACCAATCAGCCAGTGAGTTTTGCCCACAAAATCACAGCAAATACTCAGGCTGATTTTACTCAAATAGATTGGGATGATGATGAAACATCGCCCTCCTCCCAATTGGCTGGAGTTAATTCCAATCTGGATGGGCCTCCCCAATTAAGCAAGGCCCAACAATCACCTGGCCCCAAACCCTCAGATGTAAGGTTGGATTAGCCGCACATTCTGGTTCACTAAGCACCAAATTGGGACAATATACTCTTCCCAATGGGGATTCAAATGGTTCAGATTTTGGAGCTTCGCACCAGTTCCAATCTCCCCCATCCCATTTATACCCCATAATCGGCACTTCTCAAGTTGGCACTTTATCTCCATATGCTGAAAACGACTAATTCACCAATCAGCCAGTGAGCTTTGCCCACAATGTCACAGAAAATTTTCC